>JALPQI010004886.1:0-82808 GCA_025490895.1 Thaumatotibia leucotreta
GGCGGTTTTATTTTTATTTTTAAAATATTTTATTTTTTGCTTTTTAGTAGTGTAAATATAAAATCGTTATTCAGTATGCTCTAAATATTTATAATTAGAATGTACTGCACTGTAGTAGGCCATAAAACCTGAACTGGCGAACTTATATGAATACAAAAACAATTTCAAAGGTAACAGACTTAGCATGCCAATATTATTTAAAGAATCACTAACCGCTAACCGACATGTCATAACTACTAAGCAAACACTTGAATAGATCTCGAAAATGTATGACATTTGTTATATATACAAAGAATGATCCTCCAACCCCTAATCGTTAAGGAGTTATTCCTTTCCTCATCAGCTCATCAACATGAGACTATGACCACCTAAAGGCAAATACTCGAATAGCCTCCAAAATATATGAAATATGTTATATTTAAAGAATTATCCCCCAACTCCTAATCTCCAAGGAGTTGTACCTTACATCATCAGCTCACCAACATGAAAGGATGACCACCTAAAGGCAAATACTCAAATAGCTTCCAAAATACACGAAATATGTTATACTTAAAGAATTATCCCCCAACTCCTAATTGCTAAAGAGTTGTACCTTCCATCATCAGATCACCAACTTAAGATGTTCATGACTAGATGCAAATACTTGATTAGTCTTCGAAAATAAATGAAAAATGTCATGTGTGCCTACAACATTTGAAGAGTTCCCTCGATTTCTCCAGGATCCCATCATCAGATCTGGATTCGGTGACAATGGGACCAACTAGAAGGTATACCCTTTCAAACAAAAAAAGAATATTTGAAATCGGTCCACGCGTCTTCGAGTAATCGGGGAACATACATAAAAAAAAAAAAAAGATTTCGACGAATTGTTAACCTCCTCCTTTTTGAAGTCGGTTAAAAAAGAAGAAAGAACTTGCCTTGTCCATGTTGGCGTATGCGTAAAAAACGTTTTAAATTGCCCTCTTCTTTGTGTATGTGAAGGAACTTACTCCAGAATTTACTGTTCAGAATAAATCCTTGAAATATATAGATACATCATATTCTTTCATTGATAGTTAGAAGTTATTATTATCAATTTGTTACCTTTTACCTACCTTACTCTAAGGACCTATGTCTTTTAATTTGTTTTTTTCTTAAATTATGTATTTTCTTTAAATAACAACAGTATTTTTAAAACAACTAGTATTTGTATAATTAATTGGCTTTTAGTTCATATCTTATCAGTGTAAATCAATTGCATAGTTTGGGTGCAATTAACATTTTCGAACTGGCGGGCGGGCGGATGGCGGGTGTATGGCGTTTGCCGCGGAATATAGAAAATGACATAACTTTGTTTATTTTCAACCGATTTCGATGATTTAAACTGTTTATTTTAGGATACTAGTTTAGCTACATTTATGTAGTACAATATTTTTTCTAATACCGCTTGTTTCCCGATGAAATGTACATTGTTCGAAAAGAGTAAAAAAATATTTTTATTCTTTCCACGATATTTTTTTTATTTTTAGATGTACGCTATAATACAAAGAAACGAAGTTAGAGCATATTTAATAACCTTTCAATTGATACTACACACAATGGTGTATGTTGGGCGGTTGAGGAACAAATAAGCGCTTTTCAAAATTAGGCAGCAGCCATTTTGAGGACGTCATTACTGGTGACCTTGACCTTTGAGAGAGTGTCTCCCGACAGTTTTGGATACAAAATGACATATTTAACAACATACTAAAATTTGGTGCTGGTATCCGAATGTGAACTTTTCCCATACATACGTTGCCGTAATATAATGGACTACCCGGTCAGCACATCATTGAGCGCGAGATAGCTCGCGCGGCGACAAACCCATGTCGCGGCTGTCAAATTTATGTTTCTAGCCGTCATTTTCTCGATTTTGGTAGCACAAGTTAACAGCTCGAGAAATTAGTTCCATGCGAAAGAGTCATCCCGCGGGCGACATAACAAGTATTGCCATTTATGTGTGGGACTAACTTTTCTTTCCTAGCAACACTGAATCGGTATTTAAATAATGTTGAATGATGAGTGAACAGCAAGCTTTAAAAATGAAACATCTCTAGTCACGATAACTTTGTCTCGTTCACGTAGTATAAAGATTAAAGAGATAGGACATTTTAATATGAAAATGTCAAAGTGTCATAATAATAATCTGTCGCATGACATTTGTAGATTGTGTTTGGTGGCGATATTTTAAATGGCTCATGAACGTAAAATTTAAGTTAATTATAGCCTTTTATACTCTTATACGTTACTTAGGTACTGTGGATGTTAGTTACGATTATTTACATTTAATCCGTATATTTTTTGAAATTCATGTTCATAGTTCTTTAATAAAAATGTATGTTATGAATTATATTTCAGTCATCGGAGCCCAATAATAATACAAAGCAAGATGTCGTTAAACTAAACCTATAGTTTCCAGAGGGAGAATGTGGATCCGGAAAAGATGAAGTAGTAAGTAAGTAAGTTAGTAAATCACATTTCACATAGTGGAAGAAATATAACACCGTGGACGCGAACTTCCGCTGCAAAGTATAAAAGTGCCCATTCAATTCAGACGATCGTCTACAATAGAGCAGAAATTACAGGCGTCTATTATCTAATTAAATTATTAATATATTTGTGATTGTAAACTTGTTTGGCTCCACTGTTCTTTACGATACAATTATTTGTTACATTGAGTATTTAATACATGTTATTATAATAAATATTTTTTTTTAATAAATACATACTGGATTATTTATTATATATATTTTTATTTGTTTAAAATACTAGTTATTAGCCGTGTGGAAACGGTAGTAAGATTACATTTGTCTCCATCCCAACTCTTCCCGTTGGTGTCGTAAGAGTCGGTTAAAGGATTGAAGTGTCATTGACTATTTATTTATCAATGGGTAGTAGTGTGAGTAGTGTGTCCACTATGATGGGCAGCAGCATCATCATAGTGGACACACTCCCGATTATGGGTATATATTAACCTCTTAATGCGTCCATGCACATAGGCTAAGGAAAGGACATTGCCCATGCAGCCGTGAACTATTAGAGGCTGATCTACATTTTCCTATATAGATTATGTGTACAAATGCCGCTTTTCTTAATTATATTGTACTTGTAAAATATAGCTGCGTAGTTGTACGGTATACTACACCGAACATCGCTATCGTAATTAATACAATTATGTATCTTGCCCTTAGATACTTCTATTCAATAGCTATTAGCATTGGTAGGTACGTTAATACTTCTTCTTTACAACCGCTACTTTTGAAAATATTACTAGCATTTGATTCTCTATTGAACCTCCATGGGTCTTCAGACCTTACGGTATCGACTGTAGGGTCGGTAATGAAACGAAGTTTGTTAATATTAAAACATTAAATAATGCCTTAGAACGCATGTACTAAAACAGATTATTCATAACTACCAATACATATCTCATAGCTACAATAATAATTCGACTGATAGCCTAAATTTGCAATCCGTAACGAAGTTTATGTGTTTCTCGACTTTCTCGCCACCTTCACATCTCGAAGACAATTTGTCGCATTTTGACATTAAAACGCAATGTATTTTATCGCTCAAGGTACACTTGTGCTACGAATTTTGAGGATATATCGCGTGGGACTTTCAAGCGAAATAATTATGTCGCTTTGATAGATCATCGCGAGTCAGCGTTATCTCGCGCGCATGTTGTGCTACCAATTCGTGACATAGCTCGAGAAAACTCTATGTCGCAGTTTTTGTCGTCCCGCGCCCATGATGTGCTTGCCGTGCAGGTAAGTCATCGCGTTTTGTGTAAAGCTGTTGCTGGTTACGTACAAATTTGCATGCTTCGAGGATATATATGCTTGGTAATGTAAGTATTTCATGTTTTAGGAAGTAAGGTCGGCAGCTATCTGTTTGTTTAACATTTACAAGGATGCGGATCATTTTTTTTTGTAGGGTGAATAACGATAGCATGTCAGTGCTATTGCCCCATAAAACAATCCCGTACTGGAGCCAAGAGTAGGCGTATGCATAGTACGTGATTAAAGCTGTAGAGAGATCGGTAGTTTTTTTTATTTCTCGAAGGGCATAAATAAATTTAGATATTTTTGTGTGGATTTTTTAACATGGGACTTCCAATTCACATGGGTATCAATATTTATTCCTAATAAGGTAAAGTGGTTAACGACTTCTAGTTCTGTATCATAGTATGTAAAGTTTATAGGCAAGGGTTTTTTTTGATAGGGATGAAAAGATATAATTTTTGTTTTTAGATAATTAATTTCCAGGTTATGATCGATCATCCAGGTTGAGATTGTGTCCAGGATATGAGTAAGATTAGTGTTTAAGTTAACGTTATTGTGACAAGCAGTAAGTATTGAAATATCGTCAGCAAAGAGCACACATGGTTCTGTTATGATTTTTGGTAGGTCATTAATATATATTAGGAAGAGAAGGCATCCAATTACACTTCCTTGTGGAATTGAAGCCTTCGTAGTTATGCTATTTGATCGGATTTTAAGTATTTCTGTAGTATCGGAGTCAAAGTATTGTATCTCAACTATTTGTTCTCTATTGTTTAGATAAGATGTAAGCCACTTATGGGCTGGACCTCTTATGCCTATTTCATATAATTTATTTAGGAGTATTTTATATTGGACCTTGTCATATGCTTTTGTCATGTCTAGCAGTAAGCCTACAGCATATTGTTTCGCGTTAATTATATTAAAAATTTCCTGTGTATATTTAAATACTGCTAGACTAGTGGACTTATTTTCACGAAAACCATTTTGAGATTCGTCAAAAATTTTGAATTTTTCACAGAAGTCGTATATGCGATTAGTCATTGCCTTTTCAAATACTTTTGAGGCAGTAGGCAGTAGAGCGATTGGTCGATAATTGTTAGGGTCGGATTTAGAGTTTTTTTTATGTATCGGTTTTATTAAAGCTACTTTTAGTTGGTCAGGGAAGGTGCCTTCTTGAAAGGATTGGTTTATTAGAAAACAAAGTGGTGGTGTTAGTTGGTGTGCGCAGAATCTTATGAGGCGTGGTAAGTCATCTAAACCGCAACTATTTTTGTTACTTAGGTTTTTTATTATTTTCAGGACTTCTTGAGGTTGCACAGGGGTAAGGAACATAGTGTTCTCGATAGGCGTGATCACTGGACGGCCAGGAGCAATAACAGGGCTATCGCCGATGGAGGCAAAGAAGTTATTAAAAGTGTCCGCGACGAGTTTAGGGTTAGATGTAAGTGTATTGTTTACGTTAAGTTCGATATTTTTCTGTTTCTGTTTTGATATTTTATTCGTACGTTCATGAATTATCCTCCACATTGTTTTAGTCTTGTTAGTACTTTTATTTATTCTATTTACATAATTATTTTTTTTAGCTAATTTCACTGATTGTTTCAAAATCTTTTCATACTTTTTGTAATGCTTAGTAAGTGTTGGATCCTTAGTTTTAGTAGTCAAAACATTTAGTAACCGTTTGTTTTGGCAAGATGTTTTAATTCCTACGGTAAGCCAGTGTTTTTTATGGTTTTGCTTTAGTTGTATTTTACGTTTTGGTATGCAAGAATTTAAAATTTCCGTTAAAGTGTCACTAAATATTTTGTAGTTTTGGTTAATATTATTTTTAGTAGTCATTATGTTTTCCCAAATAATTTCAGAGAGGTGTATTTTAAATTTTTCTATGTTATGGTTGTTAAATTTTCTTATTTCTGTATGCCAGATTAGGTGCGTATTTTTCTGGTATGGAATATTAAAATTTAAAAAAGTTGCTGAGTGGTCTGAAAAACCTAAGTCTTCGACATCCGTAAGGATACTGGAGTCTCTGAAGTTTGTAAATATTAAATCTAGACAAGTTGCTACAGTTGAAGTTATTCGCGTTGGTTTTTTTATGTGTTGTGTGAAGTTATATTCCAACATTAAGTTCAATAATTTTTTTGTGGTGTTGTCATTTTTTAAAACATTTATATTTAAGTCGCCGCCTATAATGATTTTGTATTTTGTATATTTTGTATTCACATATTGTAAAAGTAATTCCAATCTACTATAGAATAAATCTTCCTCTCTTTTATTCCAGTACAGTGTTATTATTAATGTATCAAGTTTAGGTAACTCTATTGCACATATTTCAATTACATATTCAATAGACATTTATTTGACCTCAATTATTTGACCCTAATTTCTGAATTAATTTTATTATAGTTCCGTTTCATTCATTATTAGACCATTTAATAAGCGGATCAGACACTATCTCATCTGATACGAGCGATGGCCTACCTTATGTATGATGAAATTGATGAATACCAAATCACATGACAAGTACATATATAATTTTGATCAGCATATTATCCGCACTTAGTGAAATAGTACCGGGGCGAACGCGTTAACCTTTAGTCTATGAACTCACCGTACAATCGCGCGCATTCAATATACGGTCTAGATATAGATTGCAAGGTTTATAAAAAAACAGTCATTTTCAGATGAGCGTCTTATGCTTCGTTATAAAACCTCTATAACATCACGGACACTAACGAGTACATACGTTTTTGTCTATGGTACGAAAGGTACTCGGCACAACCCGCGGTCGCGAGAGACTGGGGCGCGCGCGCCGGTATCCAACACGGGATCAATGATCATTGTAGTGAGGGCGGCAAACATTGGCCAGTGGATCAGCTGATTCCACTCGCCTTTTAACGGCCATTGATGGGTATCCATTCATTCATTCAGTCCACTGCTGCTAGGCCTCTCCTATTTAACGACGCTTACGGATGCTATGCATTAGGAGTTAAATGTTCATAATCACTACGCTGTGTTTTTTATTTTATTTTAATTTATTTATTCTTAAATTTTTTATTCGAATTCTGGTTTGAAAGAGTGTACCGGAAAGAAATTCCTGTCACCTTACGTCAAAATAAAGCATACATGTAAACAATTTGACTAATGACCATATAACAACAGTCTTCTATGAACTGGACAATCATTTTTTAATGCACCCAATCACCCAACAGACCTGAAGTATTCTTGCGGATTTGCGTTTTTATTCAAAGCCGATAAGTATTGTTTGTCCATCTTACAGGCATATTGATAAAACCGAAAGGGACACATAATAATTAAGAATAAGGGGTTTAAACATTTTTAATAGGCTTTCACACTCAACCCAATAGTGCATGTGCAACCACTAGCCAATCCTCCCCGGCACGAGTAGCGCAGACGCCGCTTAATTAGAGGTAAATTATTGATGTGCTAGCTTCAAAAATATGTTAGCGATTTTGATCCTTGCGCCACGGAGACACGCTATGAAATGTATACATTTCGACGTGATTGTACGGGCGCGATGACCGCTCGCACCACAATGTGGGGTTTTCTTCACTAAGGATCTTTACTGATTTCCTATTGAAGGACTATTGAAGATTTCAGTGACAGAATATAAGTTTCAAAATGTTAAGGATAAACGATCAAGTCCGATCAAATCACTAAGTAGCTCAAATATCTTTAAAATAATTATTGAATATGAATGTGCCTTAAAAACGAACGTCTAAAAAATTTCTTGGGCTCGACTTTTTTTGTCGTCATCTTCAAGTATTTAAAGCAAACTAAAGCATAGTTCCTTTAACTTCTCGAGTCTCAAGGACATTTACTAAGTTATCAAATTTAGACTTAAAAGGTCAGAATACTATTTCGGAATAGGTACAAAATTTGTACAAGGAGGCCTTATGGTTATGAGCTTAATCATAAAATCACTAGGAATAAAACGGCGTAGATAAATGGTTCCTCGAGCGGGATCCGATCAGATTCTATTAGCGGTAATAAACTTCAATGAGTATCGTCGTTACTTCAACGAGCCTTAATTGGTCAAGGGGTCGACACACCCTCGCACGATGAAATCTTTGATTTGGTATTCGACAAGTTGTATGTTTATTAGTTATTACGATTTCCGATAAGTCGATAAACTGGGCGGCTAGCACTTCTTGAGTTCACAACTCGCAACTTTCTCACGGCTAAACTTTTTTAAATTACATAATTGAAAAAAGAAGGATAGCCGCGAGAAGGCCCGGGCTGTCAAACAGAAATCGAACGGGTTCGAATACCAGTATACAGGTCGTCCCAAAGTTATGGGACATGAAGGGGAAGTACCCTAAATATCGTAGATAGGATATTTTGCTGAAAGAAGACTTTATTTTATTTTGAAAATTAAATAATACTACATTCAAAGAAAATAAAAAAAGAATGCTTTTTCTAGGCATCGAAAACCTACTTTAATACGACATTTCTTTTTTTGTAATTTTATGATGTCATTCGAAAGAATGGATAAAATATAACAATTTTTCTTAAGAAACATAGTATTCAAAACTAAAAGAATAACCGAACAAGTTTAGTTCAAAATTCGAAAAAAATTGTAGTTGGCTCGATTTCGTGAAGCAACTAACATTAAGTCCTCTTTCAGCAAAATACACTATCTACGATATTTAAGGTACTTCCCCTTCATGTCCCATAACTTTGGGACGCCCTGTAGAATTTGTTGCGTGATATACATATATCGTCGCTTGGTACCCACAACACAAGCGATAATTGAACTTACCGTGGGATTAAGTCGACTGTGTCCTATAATATTTAAAGAAGAACGTCCCACTTATGACCTACTATAATTGTTAAATAGTTACAAAAGGTACAATCGTTAACTATTATTAGTAACATGATTACATTAGCCTTGCCCGGCTATTCGGTGAGACATACAATTACAAATTACTCATCGGTCACTGCGGTCTTTCGTACAAATACCGCGCAATGTTTACTTATGACAATTCTTGACCTAGGTGTTATCTGTACTTAAATGTATGCGTGTGAATATGCATTCACGAAATAAATTATTAAAAATTAAAAAAAATACTGAAAAGCTCCGCAGTTATCTCTTACATTTATGCAGTACATTCTTCTTGTATTTATGATTTATTGATCGGAAAGGTAGTTGATTTACAGAGTTAATTGCTTAGTTGGCGTTTGTCTAATCTGTTTTTAAACTGGTTGACATCATGAGCTCAGACTTTTTGTATCATATTTTTATTAATCTAAAAACAACTGAACCAAATCATGTTAAAATTTGTTTTCATTTAAACTAGTCATTCATTAAGCAATATTCTATGTTTCTATATTTAAGCTTACTTAGGCAAGACTCAAAAAAATCGTGAGTTCAAGCCTCAACGCCATTATATAGACCTACAAGAAAAAAATACAAAAAGATAGTGGTATAGGGTGGTCGTTTTTGAGACCGGTGCCCTATAAAGGGTTAAACCATATTCTAATAAAAATAATATAAGTCTAAATGACGGAAATAATTGTCTACCATTAAACCATATCTAAACAGAAACCGCGAAATATAGTGCGCAGACATAAGTAGAAATATAATAAAATAATTTAGAACATACACACATGAATCACATAATACTGTTTAGATAATATAATCCTAGCTAGTATTTACTATCCACAATTACTCTAGACAACGTCTAGACTAGGCATTTATAGTGATATACTAACATACAGCCGCGAAACAGCATACACTGAAGTATGCAATCATTATAGCTCTTATGCCACCGTAATAAAGTTGTATTTCATGTTTGAAAACTCAAATACATGTGCAGGCCTGTATGGTCAGTACATATCGTCTGAGAAACAATGACGTGTTCTCAAAATGTATTATTACATAGTTTTCATTCAACTGAATCTTAAGATTTAAATCATAAGGTTCAGTTAATTTAAATCATAATGGATGACAATTTAAGAGGAGATTATTTCTTTAATTACTGGATTAGGCCATTAATACGAAATTATACGGCTTGAAGTGTCGAAAATATGTTTACCCCATTTTAGATGCGTACCTACGTACTCAAGAAGTTTTACGGTGAGTACGATTTACATTCTTGGATTAATTAATCAACTGGTGGCACTCATTGCCAATTTTTAAATCTCTTGGATAACTGGACGTAGTTATGCAAAAGGGAACCAACCCACAAGAATTTTTCATTCTAATTAACACCATAAATCAAAATAAAAAAGTTAATCTTTGAAATGACAAATTCATGTGGGTTGGTTCCTTTTTGCATAACTACGTCCAACTAATAAAGCTGTGTGAATTTTATGTCACTAATGTCCATCTATGTGGCGTATTACTAGAACGTATCGCTAAAATCTTTAAGATTTATGAACAAAGTTGAGTATTTTCATTTCGGTATGTCCCTCGTATTTCGTATTATAAGAATGACACAACCATCTAGTAGGACATATTGTATTTTTTATAACTCTTCTTCTATGTATGTACTTGCAATTCTGCGGTGCTGCTAACTGTACACAATAATCTTTTTTGTCCGTACCTCTATGTCAAATTGATTGAAAGACGTCTAGAATTCTTACAATTTTGTATCTATATGGAAATGTTCTGTTCTGGCGAGGTTTGGGGATTTCTACTTCTACAAAAGGTTCCTTGGGATCGAAAGGAAAATCTGGAAACAGGATAGGAGGATGGATTATTTACATAAATATTCACCATAATAAAAAAAATACATTCGCCATTGCATTATTCATTTTTGAAATAAATATGTTATTAATTTATTTCACTGTATTTTCTTAAGGTACACCAAACAATATTCCTTATGACAACCTAAATAAATGATTGAATCATTTCCGTATTGGAAGAGCGATGTGATCCGATCGACGTTGCTGTTCCTCGATTGATATTATTTTATTAGGCTTAGCTTTTTTGTATTTTTAAAGTTTCCAGGCTTGAAACTATCATTTATAAATAGACTCGTTGGCATTATATAAAAAAAGAATATTGGCGTTTTCCGAAATTCATCCCCAAAGGGATAAAAAAGCTGTTCAAAGTTTGTATGAGGTATGAATATTTTTTTAGATTGCAGACTTGAAACTTCGTTTATAGACTCTTCAATAATAAAAAAAGAAACATTTTTCGAAATTCATCCCCTAAGGGATAAAGAAGGGGTTGAAAGTTTGTATGAGGTTTGAATATTTCTTTAGATCGCAGACTTGATACATCGTTTATAGGCTCTTCAATACTAAACAAAAAAAACATATTTTGTGTATAGAGGTTTTATAACAGGAAACTTCATTCATAGACTCTTCAATATTAAACAAGAAAAGCGTACTTCGTGTTTCTTGAAATTCATCCCCTAAGGGATAAAAAGGGGTTGAAAGTTTGTATGAGGTATAAATATTTTTATACATTGCACTCTTCAGCTCGCAGGGCGGGGGCTAATAGGGCAGTATGTGTATGGTATTCGGGGGTGGTACGTGACTGACCTGCCTCAAGTCGGGCTCGCTAGTGGCGCCGGGCAGGTCGCAGACCGGCGCTATATGTGTAGGTGGTATTCGGGGGTGGTAGGTCACTGACCTGCCTCAAGTCGGGCTCGCTAGTGGCGCCGGGCAGGTCGCAGACCGGCGCTATATGTGTAGGTGGTATTCGGGGGTGGTAGGTCACTGACCTGCCTCAAGTCGGGCTCGCTAGTGGCGCCGGGCAGGTCGCAGACCGGCGCTATATGTGTAGGTGGTATTCGGGGGTGGTAGGTCACTGACCTGCCTCAAGTCGGGCTCGCTAGTGGCGCCGGGCAGGTCGCAGGGCGGCGCTATATGTGTAGGTGGTATTCGGGGGTGGTACGTGACTGACCTGCCTCGAGTCGGGCTCAAAGGGATAAAAAAAGCTGTTCAAAGTTTGTATGAGGTATGAATTTTGAATCTTCGTTTATAGACTCTTCAATACTAAAAAAAGAAACATTTTTCGAAATTCATCCCCTAAGGGATAAAGAAGGGTTTGAAAGTTTGTATGAGGTTTGAATATTTCTTTGATCGCAGACTTGATACATCGCTTCAATACTAAACAAGAAAAAAAAATTTTGATTTTTTTGAAATTCATCCCCTAAGGGATAAAAAGGGGTTGAAAGTTTGTATGATGTATGAATATTTCTTTAGACTGCAGACTTGAAACTTCATTTATACTCTTCAGCTCGCAGGGCGGGCGCTAATGGAGGCGGTATGTGTAGGTGGTATACTAAAATTAACGAGAGCATGGAATTGCATATGTAGTGGTATCGCGTATTTACAATGTATTGTGTGCTATTGTGTGTGTTTTATCGACTCATGTATTGGCATTATTCGACTTATAGTAAACCTAATTGTAAAGACATAAGGTTCACCTTTAAAGTGTTGCTTTAGTAACACCACTACAAATGCAATTCCAAGCTCTAGGTAATTTATCTGTACGTCACTGACCTGCCTCAAGTCGGGCTCGCTGGTGGCGCCGGGCAGGTCGCAGACCGGCGCTATATGTGTAGGTGGTATTCGGGGGTGGTAGGTCACTGACCTGCCTCAAGTCGGGCTCGCTAGTGGCGCCGGGCAGGTCGCAGGGCGGCGCTATATGTGTAGGTGGTATTCGGGGGTGGTACATCACTGACCTGTTTTATTCACACATCGCTTCTTTAGAAGCGATGTGTCACTTCAATACTAAACAAGAAAAAAATATATTGTGTTTTTTGAAATTCATCCCCTAAGGGATAAAAAGGGGTTGAAAGTTTGTATGATGTATGAATATTTTTTTAGATTCAAGAAAAAAATATTTTGTGTTTTTTGAAATTCATCCCCTAAGGGATAAAAAGGGGTTGAAAGTTTGTATGAGGTATGAATATTTTTTTAGATTGCAGACTTGAAACTTCATTTATAGACTCTTCAGCTCGCAGGGCGGGCGCTAATGAGGACGGTATGTGTAGGTGGTATTCGGGGGTGGTACGTGACTGACCTTTTTTTTTTTTTTGTTATCGCAGGGGAGAATGCTTTTCGCATCGTCACCCCCGGGCTGGGGATGCCCATTTGGGAGGTGGTATGTGGGAATACGTCACTGACCTGCCTCAAGTCGGGCTCGCTAGTGGCGCCGGGCAGGTCGCAGACCGGCGCGGTGACGTCACCGGCGCTGGCGCTGAGCGCGCGCGCTCTGTCCCTGTCTAGCTTCTTCTCCGTCTCACGTCCGGTGAACATGTGCTTCGTCTTTGAGAGCAGGTTTAGGGGCTTTAGTTTGCGGACCTGGAAGGGATTTGGGCTAATTTAGGATATTTTTTGTCAGCCTGCTAGTTGGTAGTGACCTTGCCTACGAAGCTGGAGGTTCCGGGTTCGAATCCCGGCGAGGGCATTCTTTGTGTATTTATTTATCACAAATGTTTGTTCCTTGGTCATGGTTGTCTATGTATTTAAGTATCTATATGTATCTATCTACGAGTATTATATATATCGTCGCCTGGTACCCACATCACAAGCCTTAATTGAGCTTACCCTGGGACTAGGTTGATTTGTGTAAGATGTCCCAAGATATTTATTTATTTTATTATTTATTTTCGTTATTTTATACGAAATCAAGTGCGTATTTTGATTAAGCATTAAAAATGACAACCTACAAGCAGGTATTTAGAACGATTTAATATCCACATTAGTGAATACACATATTGTTACGAAAACTTTTTTGTACCAATACCAATGTTGGTATCTTGTCCGCCTGATGGTAAAATAATTTGGAATTGGGTTTAGTGTAGTGTGTATCAGATGTTGACGAAACAATACAGAAGATCCAAGTATACCATATGTGTATCTACAATTTTTTATACAAGTAACGTTGACTGTACTTTAATAATTTCATCTAGTATCTAGTCATTGAGTTATCTCAATCAAAAGTTTGGGCTCGTTACACTTATGTGTAACGAGCCCAAACTTTTCGTTCCCAAACTGATGTGGCCACCATCTGACTGAATCAATAAACCAGATCCATATCATTATATTACACTGACTTTCAAACATATCTATACAAAAGTTCAACATAATCGGTAATCGCGAATTGAATCAAACTTAAGCAAGATTTGATGAACAACAAACAGTGGGACACTAAATAAAAGCTTTTAACAACAATCTAATGCTAAAGCACACATACCTTAGTTTTCACAGTCGCCGGATGCACAAACTGATGGTCATCCTCTGTCCGTCCAAGCACCAACATATCATCCATCGAAGCCTGCCGTCCCAACGGTCTCTCTACTCTGTCCATGCTATCAGATGGTCTCTCAAGACGGTCCATGCTTGACCCAAGCGGTCTATCTCCTCTATCCATGTTAGATGGTCGCTCTAGACGGTCCATGCTAGACCCAAGTGGTCTATCTCCTCTATCCATGTTAGATGGTCGCTCTAGACGGTCCATGCTAGACCCAAGTGGTCTATCTCCTCTATCCATGTTAGATGGTCGCTCTAGACGGTCCATGCTAGACCCAAGTGGTCTATCACCTCTATCCATATTAGATGCTCTCTCGAGGCGATCCATACTAGATCCCAGTGATCTTTCTGCTATGCTACCAGATGGTCTTTCGAGACGGTCCACGCTAGCTGATGGTCTCTCTCTGTTCATGCTAGATTTCTCAGAGAGACTGTCGATGCTAGCCTTGTCTTCTTCGTATATTTCGACAGAGTTGAAAGCTTCCGCTACTCTGTCGAGGTGGATGTCTGGTAGTTCGTAGTGGTGGGTCTCTGTTTCAGTATACACCTGGGAAAAAATTATAAAATGTGAGAATTATAATTATAATACAAACTTGGACTGCAAAATGAAGTTGACATGAAGTAGAATCAAATTAATGTAATTTTGTTACAAGGACAATAAGGTCACTGACACATGTATGTGTTTCATGAATTTATTCTTTATTGGTTTTACGAACGCCTTCTTGCCCAGCGTGGTGATTATAGGCATTTACATCGTAATGCGTCCATACCCGTAAGTAATAGGAGAGGCGTAGTCCTGCAGTGGACTGAAATAGGCTGATGATGATAACATAATATTTAAGCTGTATTCAGATCTTGTTGAAGAATATGCGGGAAACTTAAAAGATTGCATGATGCTCTCCAATATAATTGTAACTGTCATGTCACTTGCTCGTATCAAACGTAATTTGATGGCATATACTGACATCACGCTCGTACGTGATAAAGCCATGATTCAGTTTGTGAATGAGAAAGCGAAAAGGAAAAATAAAACGAAATGTATGTTACCTGATCATACACCACTCCATTCTGAAAACTCCTAGAGCTTGAAGTTGAAGCGACTCCATACGCATTATAGTTGTAATTATCTTCCCCAGGCCTCGGGCTCACGTGTCTCGGCTGCAGGTCCGAGTTCAGCACATCATCAGAGTTCAACGGCCTGCCTTGCCCAGCGAAACCGTCCACCACAGGAGTGGTGTTAGACAGGAACGAACCATCTTCGAAACTGCAGCCGACCAGCCCTAGCGGTCGTCTTGGCATCTCTTGTCTGAACCTGTTTACTGGAGGTTGAGCCCCAGCGAAATCTACCACTAAAATCCGGTCAGCGATGTTCCTACAGTCATTATGGAAGCCTATGCCTGAATCGCTGTTTGATGACGTAGTTGTAATCTCACTATGGTTACTGGGTTGTGGAGAGTTCGCGATAAATTCTTGAGCTTCGAGCCTATCCAGTCTATCATCGTGGCGACACGGTCGTCTTTCCCTTGGCACACGAAAAACAGCTCTATTGCATCTAGAGAAATTCCCGAACGCAGGACTATCGCCTTTAATGGCTAGCTTGGAAATCTGAGCGAGATTAGGGCTGTTATCATCAGCCGGTAAGGAGTACATTCCTTTGACGACTCCGACTACATATTCCGCTGACGGTGGGAACTCTAAGCACCGTTCAGCGACTGCATCTCTAGTGCAAGTTAACTGGAACTCTCTAGCTCTAGCTAAATGTGCCTCATGCTCTAACATCCTAGGGTCTACTGCGAAGACGTGACAGCTGTGTGAGGCTTCGATGTTATCTTCAGTTTCCGCTGACGTTACTAATCCAAAATACCGTCTATCAGCGTCGGAGCCACAGCCGGCGTAGAGTATTCTTTCCCTCTGGTATTGGGCTAAGATTTGGCCGCCCGGTCTCCTCAGGTTTAAAGCGTTGGGTAGGACTGAGAGTAGGACCGGGGTGGCTGGTCGTCGTTCTTGTCGTAGCTTGCGGACGGCGGAGCGGACGTTGCCGTGGGCGGCGGCGGAGGCGGCGGTGGGAGTGGGGGTGTCGATGGTGCCGAGGTAGCCGACCACGGCGCGGCACTCGAGGCGCGCGGCGGCGGACGGCAGCGCGCGGCACGGGAGCTCGCTCGTGCTCGGGACGTGGCATGCTGGAAATGGTGGTGTGTGATTAGATGCCGCGGTTAGGATGGGTTGTAACGAATCGTCTATTATATTGATTTAAACTTTCACGATTATCACTCATATTTTAAAGACAAACGGGTCTTAATCGCGTAAACTTACGTTTAATTATATCCTGACGTTTCGGGCATGACGTTACACCCGTGGTCGCAGGCAGACAGGATACAGGATATAATTAAACGTAAGTTTACGCGATTAAGACCCGTTTGTCTTTAAAATATGAATCGTCTATTGTTTTATTGTATGGGTAGTTTCATAGTATGTCAAGTACCTGAAAGGGATTTCCCTTGATTTGACCTAGTTTGAAGACCATCCGGGATAGTTTTCAAATTATGTGGGGAAACACCTCATTGGAATTAAATATTTACGGAATTTTTTGATGGCAGCCCTAAATATGGTTACTGCAACTGATACACAAGGCTAACTAGGACAATGTCATTTTGAGTGATTATACAATCCAGTATGGATATATTTATATACTTAAAAGGGAAATTGTGTGAATATTTTATGGTATAATCCAGTATGGAAATATTTATATACTAAAAAGGAAAATTGTGTGAATATTTTATGGACTTAATTGTATGATGAACATGATACAAATCGGAAAATTTAAAAAGCATTAATTAACAAGTCCTCCTACATTCTACAAAAAAATCATTACACAGACTACTTGAGGACATAGAAAATTGTGTTATGCTGCTTTTATCATAGCATAACATAAGAAAAAACAATTTCATGAACAGAAGGAATATAAATTTTCTTTTTTGATATTTAATACACTTCTTAAAGACAACATGCAGACATGACAAAAACAAAGTATATAAAGTAAGAAATTGTATAGTAGAAAGTGTGTAGTGGTAGTTTATAGTAACTTTGTAAGCCAACACACAAACATTAATTACATAAATTTATTTGAGGACTCAGCATAGTGAATGTGCATAAGCGTGAAGAGTGTTAGTTGTTAATAATATTTTTAATATTTTACAAATAACATCATTCCAAAATATAATAAATATTCATCCAGATATTTAAATACATTGACATAATGGACACCTAGACACCCCAAAACAAGAGGCAAAGAGAAAAAAAGTGATAAATATTTTAACCATGTTTTCTTTTTTGAAGTTTGGCAGATTTACAGTGTGTAAATATATAAGAATAGCTTATTAGTAGTAATTACTATATTACATGTTTAATAACACAGTTGTTTCAAAAACATATTATGAACACAAAACTTTTTTTTCCAATATTTCATCAGCAATCAGTTGTAAGACTATAAGCTGATTGGTTGCGTGACTGGTGACGTTGTAGACATAACACAAAACTAGTTTCCATTTTTACCTGCTAATTGAATCCCAAAAATAATTAAACAAAGACATCACATGTGAGATGAAAACAAATAAGTGCAGACACAAAACAGATAGGTGTGTGATAAAATGTAGCAGCACTTACTCATCAAACCAATTTAGGATGTTCACTAGCCATCTGCAAATGGAATAAACACACAACTGTTACATACAACATACTATGTTGTCATATACCCTAAAGTAGAGATTACAAGTCTCAATTGAAAAACCTCAGATCTATATTTCATGTCACATCAAAAATTGTGTCTTGTTGGAAAGTCCCCTTTTCAATTGGCTATATTTCCCATTTGACTGACTCTATCTGGTATTTTCTGAGATAGGACCTATAATTAAATAAATTAATCTGCTTTTTTCTGCTAGTGATAGGTAAGGGTAAAAGCAAAAATATTGTTTATATTGTTATTGCTACCCAATTTCTATTACATAGCTTATGTAGCATAAGACACATTATTTATTATGGCAATAATAACATGATTAGAAATATCTTAATTATTAAATATGGAATAAATTATTTTCTATAAAATGTCATTATCCCTGTAAATAATCCGAATCCAGCAAACTTCATATGACATTTTAGTATCTAAATTATAATTAGAAATAGTCCATTAAAATCACATCCTTGTACCATTTACATCCAGGTACCATATCAAACAGATAGTTGGGCCAGTTGCTAACATTCATTATCTATAGGGCAATCTATGGCCCACCAATCTGTTTGTAATGGTACCTGTAGCAGATTAAAGATTAAAATATATATGTATGTACTTAAAGTAGTTTATTAACATGTATTCATAGTTCTAGTAGAGTTCTCCCTAATTTGCAAAGCAGACAGGCCCACCACCAAAAGAAAGTTAAGGCAAAATGAAATTAAAAACTAGAGAATGCTGATTACAATAGTATCTGTAGGATGTTTGCAAACAAAACAGTACTTATTAGATTTGTTTGTCAACAAAGCATAGTAATACTATGCAACATAATTATTTAAAATTTCAATTTAGTGAACATGTAGGTGTGGGAATGTTTCGTCTGTTAAACTGACCTGGGTGGTGCAGCATAGCAGGCTGAGGACGGCGCCTCGGCGGCGGGTGGCGGCGCCTGGTGCGCGCGCGCTCGTCGGGCTCCGTGTCCTCCGTGTCCGTCGGCGGCGCCTCGCGTGGCGCCACACTCAGCGCGATCGCTCCCGGGGCCGCCGCTACCAGCCGCGCCACTGACGCGTGAGGTGCTCGCGCCACATTCGCCCCGTCCACAGCTATCAAAGCATCCCCTGCGCGCAGACCGGCCCGCTCCGCTGGACCCCCTGCCGCTACCGCAGACACCACGCAAGGCCGCTGCCCCGCTATAGTAAACCCGAAGCCTCCGGGGCCTCTGGCGACCACAACACGACGTTCCGAAGTCCGAGCCAATGCGGCCCGTCTCCTGCGCCTCCTTTGCTGCTGGGGAACCATTTTCAATGACACTGGCTTCACTAAACATTCATCATAGGAAGTGAAGGAATTAGAACGTGCTCCGGATATGGGATCTAATTAATAGCTTCAGGCGAAACTTCATAGAAGAAAACTAGAAAAACTAGAAAGTTTCGAGGTCTTGTACTTTAACTGACGTTTAGAAAGTTTGCGTGCGTTCGCTTTTTAAATTCTGGTACAAACTTGCAGCTGCAACTTTTTTAGAGTTGGCTTTGTAGCTAAAGATGACTCAAATTATATGCAAAATAGTTTATTTTTCGTAATTTTTTATATTACGCGTTTATTACGTTACGTTACTGCCACTAAAAAATTTTTTACACATTTAATTTAATTTAATCGTTTATGGTGAACGCATCCTAAATTCAAAGAAGTATTTTTAGTGTTAGCCGGTTACAAAAATATGTTCATGAAAATAAAAAACAACGTGAAGCGTGAACATCTGAAATTTATACGATTTCGGAGTAATTTAGTTTTGTTTTAAATAATTATTGATTTTCACACCTTCCATAAAATCACAATAGAGTATTATATTCTTTGATCACAATTTTATGTTAGTGGCACAGATTGCGGTTAACGATTTCATAAACTTCTCTGTTACGTCAGTCGTTACAAATGTCACAATCACAATTATTTTGACGTGCTTCGTTTGTCAAATCCACGTTGTTTTAATTTCCTCAAAATAAATTGCCGACACTTATTAAACGAGCTTTAATCACTTGAGATAATCACCATGGCCGTAAGTATTCTACTAAACATAAAAGATAGTTCCTTAAGTTTCCAAAATATTTTATAACCAAGCAACAACTTTGCTTTCCAGAAAAAGGGCAAGATAAAAGTAAGCAAAGTGAAGCGAAACAACCAAACCACGAATAAAATGAAGAAGCAGGGTAAGATGAAGCTGCAGCGGCACCGCACGAAGCTTCAGAAGCAGCACCAGCTGCCGCCGAAGCCCGAGGTGGAGTACAGCAGCGAGAGCGAGGCGTCGGCAGACGAGTGGGGCGACATGCTGGACGAGGACGAGAAGGCGTACATCATGAGCAGGCTGGCGAAGAACCCGGGCTTCCTGGCCGACGTGCCAGAGAAGGAGGACCAAAACAAGTGAGTTAGAGAATGAAATGAAATAAATTTATTAGCAAAAAACGTAACTTAAAATTACATTACATTAAAAACATTGGTATTAAAGTTGTGCCAAATTGTCCTCACTCAGGTTGTTGTCATGTAGTACACCACAGGACACACTCCGCAATGCTGATGTTCAGTGAGGCTTGAATGTGCTAAACCCTGCCATTAAATACATTACACTCTGAATCTTAGATGTTTGTGTGGAAAGTGATTCTTATATTTCAATAGCTGATAGAATGTCTCCATATTTACACATTGAAAAAATAATTTTATGTTGTATTGCTAATTAATACATTTCTAGTCACTATATACAAGTTTTAACCATAATTGTGTACAACAATCCCTACATTCTTTTGTAGTAAAAGTATCTTAATATTCTTAATTATAATAAAACATTTATCTTTAAAAAATATTTCAAGAATCATAGAATATAAATTATTTTAATGTCATTTGCTCCAAGATCAAATAGAAAACGCAAGAAAATCGACAAAGAGAAGGTACCAAAACAAAAACGCCCCCAAGTGGGCAGCGACAGTGGCGCTGAGAGTGACTCTGCATCGGAAAGTGAGTTTGAAGACAAGTACGAGCAAGAGATGGCAGAGCGGCCGGCCAAGAGGATGCGGGCACTGCTGCCGATTAAGACCAAGCAGGGGCTGCAGGAGAGGAGTGAGGAGTGCCCAGGTAATTATTTTAAAGTAATTATCAAATCTTTGAGCCATTAGGCTAAATACAACAGTGATCAACAGCCTGCCTGACAGGTCTGGCATCCTTATACTATAATCTACATATCGTCGGTTGACAATGAAAACTCAGTAACAAATACCTACTTGAAATAGAGATTGTATCTAAGTTCCGATACAATACTGACATAAGAGGTTGCTAAGAGTAGTGACAGTTTTTATAGTGAGTTTTGGTTGTCAGCCGACGATATGCTACATCTACATGCTTGATTGATGCGATAGTATGTTGCTGTGAAATCTGTTCCTCTTTTATTAATATAGTTAGTAAAAGATGGGAAAGTCTATCTTGCATTAATATACTCTTTCACCAATCATGTGCTAATGCTAAGCTTACTCTAAGCATAAGAAAACCTGTTGTTATCTGGTTGCATTATTTATAAGTAGGTAGTTTTTCTATTAAAGTAGATATACATAGCTGATTTATTAACTATCCTTGGCCAATTCCAATTTCTCCCATGCTAGCTCTTCTATCTTTACAAAATAATGCGAGCTTTGCACATTCCCATTTAATAAACTTAACACTTTGAAACAACTTGAATTAAGTAGCTGATAGGCATACCAACATTATATATTTATTATAGATTTTATTTATACAAAATTAATTTCCAGACACAGAATCAGAACAAGAAGATGACACACCTCAAGAAACACAGACAGAGGAACCCCAAGACACTGACTCGGACTCCGGCATGGAAGGCACGGGTGATGAAATTGCCGAGGCTGCAGAGCCTGAAGGAGGTGTTGTCAGTGCGGTGGAGCTGATGGCTGCTAGGCGGGACCGGCTTAATCATGACAAGCTGAGGATTGGTGCGCTTTGCTCTTCTTTGTTAGAAGAACCAGAGAAAAAGGTAATTTGTTAAATTTTTGTATTCTGCCAAAAATGCATCAAATCAACGTGGGCACTTACTAAAGAGCGGAAACCAAACCTCATACAGGCGCGCATCAACGATTTCGTTCAGGGCGGGTACATTGTGATATGATAGTATTTTAAACCGGAATCAATTTTTTTCAATTAAAAACGGTACCTAGGTATATCTAATTGATCGAATCTGGTCGCCACGCGACAGGCATTGCCTATTGTGGTGCCGCAAGATATTTGTGTATTAGTCTAAGGTCATGTCAAATACATAAACAATTTATTTTTATTTTTTTATTAAAACAATAAAAATTCCTTTCAGCTAAAAAACCTGTACCCAATCTTATACCTAATGGAAGAACGGCTGAAAGACAACACCCTGAACCTCCACTCGGTACGGAAGATCGCCACACTCTCCGCCTTCGAGGTGTTTAAGGACATACTGCCAGAATACCAGATACGGCATCAGGATTACTCTAACATCAAATGTAAGTTGTTCTATTTAGACTCGGGCTGGAGCAAAAAGCTTTGGAAATATCACCATCAGCCTATGATAGTCCACTGCTGGACATAGGCCTCTCCTATTAACTATGCATATAAATGCATTTAGGAGGTAAATGCCCATGCGCTGGGCAAGCGGATTGGCGATCGCAGTAATGTGTCTACTATGATGACGCTGCTGCCCATCATCAATCTTTTATAAAATGATGGTCAGTGACACTTCAATCCCTTAGTCGACTCTTACGACGGTAGGAGGAGTTGGGGTGGTGACAAATGTATTCTTAGGCCTTGGTCGTACTGCACACGCCGCACGCAGCCGACAACGTTCCGTCGCACGCAGCGGGTGAATGGTGTGTTCGAGAATGCTCGGGAGTGGTCGTTTTCGCCCGCTGCGTGCGGCGTCCCCCCGCCATACATCATTCAGATGCTGCGTCCGACGGGACGTTGTCGGTAGCGTGCGGCGTGTGCAGTACGACCGTGGCCTTACTGCCGTCACCACACGGCTGAAAATATAGCAAAGGACAACTCAAACTCATAACGTGTTTATGGGACATTTGGGGGTCAAAACTCATTTGGCCGAAATGGGTCTTTCTGACAGCACGGACAGTAGAATGTGTGGTGAGGAAAAGACAGTGAAACACTTGATGTGCAAATGTCATGCCTCACTACCAACTAGGCTATGGAGACTGACAAAAGATTATTCGAACCCGGAACCTCCAGCTTCGTAGGCAGGGTCACTACCAACTAGGCTACGGAGGTTGACAAAAGATAAGATTAAAGATAAGATAAGTTGTTAGATAAACAGGGTGCTTCATCAGCTGTGGAGAACCTCAGACGCCCCATAGCTATAACCTCGTAAAGCCCAACGTCCTATTTTTAGGACAGTAAAATTTATTCGTAACAACCCATGTCGTCATCTTTTTCAATGAAATTTGAATTTTATTTTGAAGATCGCAAAATCAAAAATTAATGTCCTTTTATTAGGACACCGTTTAATAATTTCACTTGTCTTAAAAATAGAATGGGCCTTAGGCTGCGTTTCCACCAGGGATGTGCGAGGATGTGTTTCAATACAAATGACACCTCGCTCGAGTCATTAATAGGTGTCATTTGTATGGAAACACATCCTCGCACATCTCTGGTGGAAAGGCAGCCTTACGAGAATAAGATTATACTGAGTAATTTTTACTATGGGATCAACCCTGAAATCGCAATTAATCATTAACATTTTGTATGGAGGAGTTTTTGATGGCGATTTCGAGGTTTGTAATTTGTGTTATTATTGTTTATTCCAGTAAAAAAGGACACATTAGCGCTATACAAATATGAAAAGGAGTTGTTAGAATTCTACAAAAGGTACCTACAGAGGCTGGAGAAGGCTTGCACAGTTTTGAGACCCAAAAAAGGAGATACTAGGTAAGATATAACCCCCTTATTCATAAACGTTTGTTAACTTAACAAGCCGCTAATAATTGTTTAACTTTGTCCCTTTTGCTCTTATGGACACATTGTTAACACCGAAAGGGACAAACAATTATTAGCGGCTTGTTAATATATTGGGTTACCTATGAAATTGCCGTTTTTGGCTATAGACTTTAGCTGGTCCCTAATTTTATTATCTAAAGAGTAACTTAGTTTTTTTTTGTTTTCAACAATGCACTTGTAACAGGTTTTTCACACAAATAATTGTTTTTTTTTTGACGACTAACGGACAAAATATATTATAATATTTTCTTCGTTTACCGCGAGGATTACCATTCAATAAAACTATGGAAAACGGATAAACTCGCGTATATTAATTAAATTTAACTTCATCCCGATATTTCGAACAAATTACAGGGTCGCCCGCAGACCACGAACCCTGTAAAGTCTTCGAAAAGTCAGAACAAAATATGTTTTCAATTTATCTCTTAAAAATTATTAATATTATTGTAGAAAGCCCGACCCAGCAGCACTCAGCCTAGCCCTGGTATCCCTGCGCTGCCTCTGCGGCTTACTGGTCGCGCGGCCCGCGTTCAACTACGCAACCAACATCGCCCAGACCACGGTGCCATTTTTAGACTGCGCGCACGTTGAAGCGGCGGATATAGCGACGGAGTGCGCGGAAACTGTGTTCAAAGAAGTTACTAAAGGAGAAATTACTTTAACGGTGAGTTTGTTTAATCGTCCAAAAGTTTACCGCTTCGCTCGCTAGATGGCGCTCAAGAGCTCAATGAAGTGCCCGCTAGATGGCGCTGATCTGTAACAGTAGTATCACACTCAATGCTGGGTATTCTGGAAACATCGCTCAGACCACGGTGCCATTTTTAGACTGCGCGCACGTTGAAGCGGCGGATATAGCGACGGAGTGCGCGGAAACAGTGTTCAAGGAAGATACTAAGGGAGAAATTACTTTGACAGTGAGTTTGTTCAATCGTCCAAAAGTTTACCGCTTCACTCGCTAGATGGCGCTCAAGAGCTCAATGAAGCGCCCGCTAGATGGCGCTGATCTGTAACAGTAGTATCACACTCAATGTTGGGTATTCTGGAAACATCGCTCAGACCACGGTGCCATTTTTAGACTGCGCGCACGTTGAATCTGCGAATTGTGCGGAAACTATGTTCAAGGAGGATACTAAGGGAGAAATTACTTTGACGGTGAATTTGTTCAATCGTCCAAAAGTTTACCGCTTCGCTCGCTAGATGGCGCTCAATAGCTCAATGAAGCGCCCGCTAGATGGCGCTGATCTGTAACAGTAGTATCACACTCAATGTTGGGTATTCTGGAAACATCGCTCAGACCACGGTGCCATTTTTAGACTGCGCGCACGTTAAATCTGCGGATTGTGCGGAAGCTATGTTCAAGGAGGATACTAAGGGAGATATTACTTTGACGGTGAGTTTGTTCAATCGTCCATAAGTTTACCGCTTCGCTCGCTAGATCAAGAGCTCAATGAAGTGCCCGCTAGATGGCGCTGATCTGTAACAGTAGTATCACACTCATTGTTGGGTATTCTGGAAACATCGCCCAGACCACGGTGCCATTTTTAGACTGCGCGCACGTTGAAGCTGCGGATATAGCGACGGAGTGCGCGGAAACTGTGTTCAAGGAGGATACTAAGGGAGAAATTACTTTGACGGTGAGTTTGTTCAATCGTCCAAAAGTTTACCGCTTCTCTCTCCAGATGGCGCTCAAGAGCTCAATGAAGCGCCCGCTAGATGGCGCTAATCTGTGACAGTAGTATCACACTCGATGTTGGGTATTCTGGAAACATCGCCCAGACCACGGTGCCATTTTTAGACTGCGCGCACGTTGAATCTGCGGATTGTGCGGAAACTATGGTCAAGGAGGATACTAAGGGAGAAATTACTTTGACGGTGAGTTTGTTCAATCGTCCATAAGTTTACCGCTTCGCTCGCTAGATGGCGCTCAAGAGCTCAATGAAGCGCCCGCTAGATGGCGCTGGATTCTTAGACAAGTTGCCAATCGCTAACGCTTAATCGTCAATCGTAAACGAAAGGCAGCTAACTATCTTTGTCGCACTAATATGGAAGAGTGACAGGGAGGGAAAACTACGATACGCTACTATAGCGTTAGCGATTGGCAACTTGGCTAAGTATCCTGATCTGTGACAGTAGTATCACACTCAATGTTGGGTATTCTGGAAACATCGCTCAGACCACGGTGCCATTTTTAGACTGCGCGCACGTTGAATCTGCGAATTGTGCGGAAACTATATTCAAGGAGGATACTAAGGGAGAAATTACTTTGACGGTCAGTTCGTTCAATCGTCCGCTAGATGGCGCTGGATTACTCTAAATCTCGCTATCACCAATTGCGCACAGTGAATAGTTTTATTATCGCTTATCAATTTGGTCTTAGCAGTGGTAAGCTGATAAGGTATAATGGTTGCAAAGGAAAATCGGTGTCATGTCGCGATTCTATTGTGTGATATGACACGAGCCTTTGACGTATGCAACCATACAATACTTGAAAATAAATTCGAACACATAGGCATACGTGGCCCAGCGTTAAAAGTAATGCTGGACTTTTTAAAGCAACGGCAACAAAGTGTAGCGGTAAATAATGGCCAAATTCTATCCGACTATGGATCTATAGATATAGGTGTTCCGCAGGGCTCTTCGTTAGCAAATCTATGTTTTCTAATTCAGGTTAACGATTTGCCTAGAGCTGTAGATGGAGATATGCACTTATTTGCAGATGATGCATGTGACATCATAACATCAAATACAATTTCTTCGCTAGAGGAATCAATAGCCTCCGAAGTTTCAAAACTTCAGCTATGGTTTAATGTAAATGGTCTTGTATTGAATTTAGAAAAAACTCAAGTGATGCACATTACCCTTGGCGGCAAACCTCCACGTCCACTCGCCATCAATGTAGACGGTAACAACCTTTTGCAGGTGAGCAACGCAAAGTTCCTGGGCGTGACTCTAGATTCAGCATTGAAATGGAATGTGCACATTGACGTTGTATGTGGCAAATTGTCCGGCGCATGCTTCGCTCTGAGTAGATTAGCACGAATATTATCAAGAAAACAGCTTAGATCGAGTTATTTTGCACTGTTCCACTCGACGATGTGTTACGGTCTGGAGCTTTGGGGTACAGCAGCGGAATGGCAACGAGTATTTGTACTCCAAAAACGCGCGATCCGGATAATCTCACATGTACCTCATGACACACATGCTCGACCACTATTCATAAATAATAATATTATGACATTTACCTCACAATATATATTCTACATAATTAAATACGTCCGAACTAATATACACATATTTCCAACAAAATTATATAAGAGCAAAAGAATCGCTGAAAAAAACAAATATACACTTGACACGACATGTTGCCGACTAGCTAAATCCTCAAAAAACCATGCATATCGTTGGTCCAAGTCTGTACAACAAATTACCCGACAAGATTAAGATAATTGAAAACAATACGACAGTTTACAATAAATTAAGGAAATGGTTAACTGCGCAAGCATTTTACGGTCTAGATGAATTTTTGAAAACTTAAATTATGAATAATTTGTATGTTAATTGTATTTGGATAGTTTCTTATTTATTATTTATAATGACACTGTTGACATTAAAATTCAATTATACCTGGACATATGTATGTTATAAAATGATGTAAGTTGTATTTGAATTGTGTACCCTATTTTTGACTTGTAAAATTGTAATTATATTTTACTAATAAATGAGTATGAGTATGAGTATGAGTAAGTGGAATAATGGACGCTAGGGGGATGATCTTTGACGGTAAGTTTACTTAATTGTTCGCTAGATGGCGCTGAAAAGTTTACTGAATCTTAATATTAGTAAAAATAAAATAAAAAACCGGCTAAGTGCGAGTCGGACTCGCGCGCGAAGGGTTCCGTACCATTATCAATTTATTATTATAAAAATTCAGTTAAATCAACCTAGCTCAAAAACTATAGGATATAATTTAATCAAACCAAAAATCGTTGATAGAGTTTATTAATGTGCATAACATATATTTTTTTTTAAATTTTATATCGCGTAGTTTAAAAAATAGAGGGGGGGGGACACATTTTGAGACTTTGAGAGCTGATATCTCGAAAACGATTCGCTTAAATAAAAATGAGATTAATAAACCTTCATATCATTTTCAAAGACCTTTCTATTAATACCCCACACGCTTATATACAACTAAAAAATTTTTTCTATCCGTCAGTTACATGTATGGAGGGCCCCCACCCCAATGGTTTTTTTTACAATTTTGAATCATAATCCTGTAGCGGTTCATACAACACATATCCTTGCCAAATTTCGTTACTGTAGCATTTATAGTTTCCGAGTAAATCGGCTGTGACAGACGGACAGACGGACATGACGAATCTATAAGGGTTCCGTTTTTGCCATTTTGGCTACGGAACCCTAATAATACCTAACAAATAAATGTGTAGAAAGTTTTAAATCCAAATGTTAAAAAAGAGTTGGATTTGATCCCGCCTCATACCGCACCGTTGACGCCTTGTAATTGCTGCGCCATTATGTTGCATTTTCAGGAAGGATAAATTAATTTTTAAAAAATGTGTTAATTTTATTTCATAAATGTGATCTATTATCGATACCAATGATATGGGTAAATTAATTTATTGTACCGGTAGAAAATGTAACCCTGTATATTGCAGATTATCAATATTATCATATTAATCTAACCACGTCGTCGCAGATCGTCCGACTAATCAACCAACTGGTCAAACGACGCGGCGAGCGGCTGAAGCCGACAGCCCTCCGATGCCTTCTAAGCCTGAAGATACGAGACGTGGACCTGGATGCGGAGGCTGATGTTAAACATAAGAAGAAGATGGAGGAGAAACATAAGAAGAGGATAGTTAACTTGTCTAAGAAGGAAAAGAAGGTAGGGTGTTGTCTCGCTTTGTTTTGTTTCTCTTTACAAGCTTTTATTTAATTTCATCTGTCATAATGTTGGCCGTGTGACGACGGCAGTAAGAATACATTTAGTCACCACCCCAAATCTGCCCGTGGAAGTCGTAAGAGCTGACTAAGGGATTGAAGTGTCACTGACCATTCTTTGATAGAAGATTGACAATGGGCAGCAGCGTCATCATAGTGGACACATTACTGCGATCGCCAATCCGCGTGCCCAGCGTAGCGATTATGGGCATCTTCCTAATGCATCTATACGCATAGTTAAAAGGAGAGGCCTACGTCCAGCAGTGGACTGACATAGGCTTGATTATGATGAAACAAGTTAACTGTTGACCGACCAAAAAATCACGCTTCATTATCACTACTTATTATAAAATGAAGTCACTTTTTCTGTCCCTATGTCCCTTTCTACAATCGACAACACACCTGTGAACACAGGCAAAGTGCCAAAAATATGTAAACAGAACTTTATTGCCTGGACATAAAGGTGTGTATACATATTTCTGGCACTTTGTATCCACAGCTGTGTTGTCGATTGTACGCTTAAATCTTTCAAACTACGCAACGGATTTTGATGAGATTTTTTAATAGGTAGAGTAATTCAACAGGAAGGTTTATATGTAGGTACAGTACCCGTGCGAAGCCGGGGCAGGTCGCTAGTGTGCTATAAAAACATTCTGTTCCAGCGAGCGAAGAAACTAAAAGAAGTAGAACGCGAGCTCCTCGAAACAGAAGCGCAAGAGAGCGAGGTGTCCCGCCGGAAGCAGCTGACGGAGGTCACCAAGACCGTGTTCCACATCTACTTCCGGCTGCTGAAGACTGCGCCCAGGTCCAAGCTGCTGTGTGCTGCGCTAGACGGACTGGCCAAGTGAGTGCCACATGAGCGTTGCTGAACCTGAAAAGACCTGGTTTTTGGTTGTAAAGATAATACAGTCCTTTGAGTAATTTTTGTTTACAAATTGCCCGCTAGATGGCGTTGTTTCTATCGCTGAATCGCCCTATTGAATTTCTATCGTAACTAGTTATTGTATACAAGCTTCATATAATTTCATTTTAGTGGTTACTATAGAGGTGCCTTACCGTACGTACCTTAACCCTTGACCTTTACAAATCTGTTCCTTGTTTATAGAAATATTGCACTCTCACGAGATAGAAACTCCTGTTGTGATAGTCCGCTAGATGGCAGTTTCTATAGCGAAATCGCGCTATCAAAATTATATAGTTTCTAGTGCATAGGTAGATGCGTATTAGTCTATATGAGACCTAAAGATTGATGCTTATTTTTAGGGACAGTTTAGTCCCTCCAGAAATTGGCAAGAAGTCGGTAGTTTTTGGTTTTCAAAAGTACGCTAGATGGCAGTTTCTGTAGCTAAATCGCGCTATCGAAATTCTATCGTAAGTATCATAGCCATCATAGGTAGATATACTAGTCATCATGAGGCACAGACACAAGCGCAAGAGAGCGAGGTGTCCCGCCGGAAGCAGCTGACGGAGGTCACCAAGACCGTGTTCCACATCTACTTCCGGCTGCTGAAGACTGCGCCCAGGTCCAAGCTGCTGTGTGCTGCGCTAGACGGACTGGCCAAGTGAGTGGCACATGAGCGTTGCTGAACCTGAAAAGACCTGGTTTTTGATTGTAGAGATACTACAGTCCTTCGAGTAATGTTTGTTTACAAATTGCCCGCTAGATGGCGTTGTCTCTATTGCTGAATCGCGCTATTGAATTTCTATCGTAACTAGATTATGTATATTTCATATTTATTTATTTTGTATTAATTATACATTGTCAATCTTAAAATAGTATAAGTATACAAGCTTCATATATTTTCATTTTCAGTGGTTACTATAGAGGTGTCTCCTTAACCCTTGATCTTTACAAATCTGTTCCTTGTTTATAGAGATATTGCACTCTCTCGAGATAGAAACTCCTGTTGTGATAGTCCGCTAGATGGCAGTTTCTATAGCGAAATCGCGCTATCAAAATTATATAGTTACTAGTGCATAGGTAGATGCGTATTAGTCTATATCGTCGGCTGACAAGCAAAACTCACTATAAAAACTATTATTACTCTTCGCAACCTCTTATGTATTGAATCAGAACTTAGATAGTATCTCTATTTCAAGTAGGTATTTGTTACTTAGTGAGTTTTGGTTGTCAACCGACGATATGAGACCTAAAGATTGATGCTTATTTTTAGGGACAATTTAGTCCCTCCAGAAATTGGCAAGAAATCGGTAGTTTTTGTTTTTCAAAAGTACGCTAGATGGTAGTTGCTGTAGCTAAATCGCGCTATCGAAATTCTATCGTAAGTATCATAGCCATCACAGGTAGATATATACTAGTCATCATTAGGCACAGACACAAGCGCAAGAGAGCGAGGTGTCCCGCCGGAAGCAGCTGACGGAGGTCACCAAGACCGTGTTCCACATCTACTTCCGGCTGCTGAAGACTGCGCCCAGGTCCAAGCTGCTGTGTGCTGCGCTAGACGGACTGGCCAAGTGAGTGGCACATGAGCGTTGCTGAACCTGAAAAGACCTGGTTTTTGATTGTAAAGATACTAGACCTTCGAGTAATTTTGTTTACAAATTGCCCGCTAGATGGCGTTGTTTCTATCGCTGAATCGCGCTATTGAATTTCTATCGTAACTAGATATTGTATACAAGCTTCATATAATTTCATTTTAGTGGTTACTATAGAGGTGTCTCCTTAACCTTTGATCTTTACAAATCTGTTCCTTGTTTATAGAGATATTGCACTCTCTCGAGATAGAAACTCCTTTGTTGTCATAGTCCGCTAGATGGCAGTTTCTATAGCGAAATCGCGCTATCAAAATTATAGTTACTAGTGCATAGCCACTCACTTGCTTCATGTAGCTTTTGTTACATGTCATCACTCTTATTTAACATAGAGAGTCTATCACAAAAATCAATGCATGTGAGTGGTTATGTAGATGCGTATTAGTCTATATGAGACCTAAAGATTGATGCTTATTTTTAGGGACAGTTTAGTCCCTCCAGAAATTGGCAAGAAGTCGGTAGTTTTTGGTTTTCAAAAGTACGCTAGATGGCAGTTTCTGTAGCTAAATCGCGCTACCGAAATTCTATCGTAAGTAGCCATCATAGGTAGATATATACTAGTCATCATGAGGCACAGACACAAGCGCAAGAGAGCGAGGTGTCCCGCCGGAAGCAGCTGACGGAGGTCACCAAGACCGTGTTCCACATCTACTTCCGGCTGCTGAAGACTGCGCCCAGGTCCAAGCTGCTGTGTGCTGCGCTAGACGGACTGGCCAAGTGAGTGGCACATGAGCGTTGCTAAACCTGAAAGGACCTGGTTTATGATTGTAAAGATACTACAGTCCTTCGAGTAATTTTGTTTACAAATTGCCCGCTAGATGGCGTTGTTTCTGTCGCTGAATCGCGCTATTGAATTTCTATCGTAACTAGATATTGTATACAAGCTTCATATAATTTCATTTTAGTGGTTACTATAGAGGTGTCTCCTTAAACCTTGACCTTTACAAATCTGTTCCTTGTTTATAGAGATATTGCACTCTCTCGAGATAGAAACTCCTGTTGTGATAGTCCGCTAGATGGCATTTTCTATAGCGAAATCGCGCTATCAAAATTATATAGTTACTAGTGCATAGGTAGATGCGTATTAGTCTATATAAGACCTAAAGATTGATGCTTATTTTTAGGGACAATTTAGTCCCTCCAGAAATTGGCAAGAAGTCGGTAGTCTTTGGTTTTCAAAAGTACGCTAGATGGCAGTTTCTGTAACTAAATCGCGCTATCGAAATTCTATCGTAAGTATCATAGCCATCATAGGTAGATATATACTAGTCATCATGAGGCACAGACACAAGCGCAAGAGAGCGAGGTGTCCCGCCGGAAGCAGCTGACGGAGGTCACCAAGACCGTGTTCCACATCTACTTCCGGCTGCTGAAGACTGCGCCCAGGTCCAAGCTGCTGTGTGCTGCGCTAGACGGACTGGCCAAGTGAGTGGCACATGAGCGTTGCTGAACCTGAAAAGACCTAGTTTTTTATTGTAAAGATACTACAGTCCTTCTAGTAATTTTTGTTTACAAATTGCCCGCTAGATGGCGTTGTTTCTATCGCTGAATCGCGCTATTGGAAATCTGTCATAGATAATACAGGGTGTTTTTTTTTCGACCGTTCAAATTCTACGTAGTGAATGTGTAGGTCATACTCACCAACTTTTACTATGGGGACAAAGTCGAAATCGCGAAAAATAAATCAGCTGTTTCATACAAATTGGCGGCATTACGCCGGCCGAAATGTATGAAACAGCTGATTTTTTTTTCGCGATTTCGACTTTGTCCCCATAGTAAAAGTTGGTCAGTATGACCTATACATTCACTACGTAGAATTTGACCGGTCGAAAAAAAAACACCCTGTATATACAAGGTGGAATTCGACGAGGGACCTTTACGGAAATGGGAGATAGTTAAGGCTATAACGAGCAACTTTTACTATGGGACCAACCCCGAAATCGTAAAAAAAAAAAAAAATTATCCATACAAAAAGGTACGGCATGTATTCACACAATGTATGAAAGTCATTTTTTTTTTACGATTTCGGGGTTGGCCCCATAGTAAAAGTTGCTCAGTATAGCCTTAACTATCTCCCATTTCCGTAAAGGTCCCTCGTCGAATTCCACCTTGTATACATGAGTCGCTTAACTTCAAACCCGGGTAAATCCACTCTGCCGATAGAGTGCATATATTTAATTGCAATTGCCTAGTTGTTCTTTAAACTTCAGCTCTATTGACAGAGTGGATTTACCCGGGTTTGAAGTTAAGCGACTCGCATATACATAGGAGGCATATTATCAGCCATATGCTGAACCTTAAAAGTTTTTGTTACTGCAGAAATCGATAAGGAATTGTCGGTTTAGTCTGTGTTTACAAAATTTCCGCTAGATGGCATAGTTTCTATCGCCCAATCGCGCTATTGAAATTCTTAATTAGATTATAAATATTGGATGTCATATACCAAAGAAAAAATGACCAAGATCACCAACGTCCGAGGGGTGGCGATCTTGGTCGTTTGTCTTTGGTATATGACATCCAATATTTATAATTTATATAGTAAATAGTAAGTTTGTATTTAGTTAATAAATAATTTGATTTGTGTTTTCACAAAACGTTCAATTCTTAAGTAGGTTATTCATTTGGTAGATGAGCGTTTTCAAAATTAAATCTTGAAAACCCGATTCTTCCAGATCTGGACATGCTTGGGCTCATTCGAATCAGAATCAGGAGCCGATTCGATACTGATAATAAAAAATAGTGTCCCAAAAAAAACGTCCACTACGTCACAATTTTTGTATGAACTTACTATGACCGTGGCGTAACGGAAACTAAAATTTTGTATGGAAATTTTGGGACACGATTTTTTATTACTGGGATCGAATCGGCTCCTGATTCTGATTCGAATGAGCCCAAGCATGTCCAGATCTGGAAGAATAGGGTTTTCGAGATTTAATTTGGAAAACGCTCATATCCAGTTTTATATGGCAAAAAATGCCAAGTTCAAAGTCAAAAGTGGAAATATCTGAACCGAACCTGAACATCCCATTTGTTTCAGATTCACCCACGTAATCAACCTTGAGTACTACTCGGACCTTGTGGCCATATTGTCCCGCCTGATGGAAGACTCTCTGATTGGATCCCGAGAGCGTCTGCTCTGCATCCGCTGCGTTCTGGCCATCTTGGCAGGGTTAGTGCACTCCATATAAATCTACGTACTCAGTCGACTCAGTCCACCGCTGGACATATTATATTATAGATGAATTATAAAGGTCTTGGGTTTGCTTATGCAGGAGTATTGTGTGTTTTCAATATACTATTTGGTATTATTTTCTCGACTTTACTACTGTCATCATTTGACTTATTGCGAAGAGATAAGGTCCTTAAGAATGCTACTTTTAGTAACACCACTGCAAATGCAATTCCAACCTCTCGGTAATGTATCTATAGTATCTATACCTATTCGTGATGCATTAGGGTTTGTGCATAAATCACGCGAGGTCCTATAAGGGGGGAGGGGGTCCAAGAAAACATCACGAAAGATCACGTTAGGGGAGGGGGGGATACAAGGAAACCTCACGTGTATTTTTCTACGATGAACAAACTAAGAAATATTGTGAATTTCGGCTAGCGAACGTGAAAAGTTGAATGAGAAAAATACACGTGAGACTGCTTGGGGGGGGGATGTAGCCAAGAAACTCACCAATCATCACCAGGGGGAGGGAGGGGGGTCAAAAAGTACCCGAAAAAACCTCGCATGCTTTATGCATGAGCCCTTGGGAGGTACTCGTAATGCCCAAAATAGCCACGCTAGGCAAGCGGGGATTGCTGTAGGGTGTCCTTAGCGCGATTGACGCGTGACCGATTTACAATAATGGTTTTCAATTCTAACATACACATCATCAGCCTACCTCAGTCCACTGCTAGACATAAGTTTTTCCTAATACCAAGACGTAATAAAAAATGGTTTTAAAATACGCCCTATATGACATTGACATGAAGTTATTTCAATGAAAAAAATATCTCGAATTATGGGCTTTGATTTGATCAAGCAACCCTCGATATGTGCTAGTATTAGGACATCAGGAGGTTATCTAAAATGTGTAATATTGTGCCCAGGTCCGGCGACGCCATCAACGTGGACCCGGGCCGCTTCCACGCTGCTCTATACGCCGCCATGCTGACTGTCCATGCTGGTATGTCTTCAACTTATACAATGTCATATTCTCTCTGACTATTATGACTCCTGAGTCTGCCTGCGACCATGGGTGTAACGTCATGCGTCAAAAGGATAAATAAAATGAAACGTAAGTTTACGCGATTAAAACCCGTTTGTCGTTAAAATATGAGTGATAATATGAAAGTTAAAATCAATAAAATGCAATGTATGTCATTAGACATACATTTCGTCTACGAACAAATAAAACATGGAAGCCGCACGCCATATTAAATTGCCTTTCAAAAACGGTCCTGAATTTTAGTTGATAAGTGTCACCCCCTGTTCAATGCATCACGGCAGTGAATTTGAATATCAACCTATAAAAACAAAACTCCATTTAAAAATAGTTGTGATTGGTCCATCAAAGTTTTGATTGGCTATGTTCTATAAACATTTGTCAAAGATGTTGCATCAAAACATGCGCAGTGTTAAGAAAAGCGCTATGTCCTGCCCATCTTGGCACAATTTAACAATTGGTTTTGGGGGCATTTTTGAGGTGGCGTTAGACGTCCATGTTATATGTATATGGTCGCAGGAATTCAACTTATACAACCGCTTTTTACATAACTATAACCAATTGATAATCACGTTTGCGGTATGGGAGTCCCCTTAAATATCTATTTTATTTCCTTTTTAGCATTTTTTGTTAAAGAGGCAACAGAAATACAGCATCTGTGACATTTCAATGAACTATCACAGTTCACGAGACAGACAGCGGAGCCCTAGTAATAGAGTTCCGTTCTACCAAATGGGTACGAACATTAAAAAGGACAACATTTGGAGAGATCTCTGAGTCAGTGAGGTCTAGAAAGACCTTTCCACAATCTTTTTAACAGATTTCAAAAAAAGAAGGAGGTTCTCAATTCGACTGGTTTTTTTCTTGCATGTATGTTACCCGATATCTCCGAGAATCGTGAACCGATTTTAATTTTATTTTTGTGTTCGAACGTGTATATCCCCGAGATGGTCCCGTTGGCACCAATTTGGGGTCTGCTGATAGGATCTTGGAGAAATCGAGAGATCTCTTCAAATATTATAGGTACATGGCGCTTTTGGTAATTTTCACTCATTTACAAGAATTTGCATTCAGAAAGTAGGATTTGATGATAGGAAACCAATGATGGAAACCACAGATGACAGGATCTTGGAGAAATCGGTTGAAGTTGGTTGTTTTAAAAAATTTTAATTATGTGATTATTTAAAGCGGTGGTGGCTCAGTGGTTTAGACGTTTGACTTTCAATTCGGAGGTCGTGGGTTCAAATCCCAGCTCGTACCAATGAGTTTTTCCGAAACTCATGTACGGAATATCAGATGATGTTTACCATTAGCTTTCGGTGAAGAAAAACGTGAGGAAACCTGCATACACCCGCGAAGAAATTCAAAGGTGTATGTGAAGTTCCCAACCCGCTTAGGGCCAGCGTGGGGACGATAGCCCAATCCCTCTCATATTATATGAGAGGAGGCCTGTGCCCAGCAGTGGGACATTATATAGGTTGAAAAATGTTTATGTGATTATTATGCCGTGTGGTGACGGCAGTAAGAATACATTTGTCACCACCCCAACTCCTCCCTGCGGGTGTCGTAAGAGTCGACTAAGGGATTAAAGTGTCACTGACCATTCTACAAGATTGATGATGGGCAGCGGCGTCATCATAGTGGACACATTACTGCGATCGCCAATCCGCTTGCCCAGCGTGGCGATTATGGACATTTACCTCCTAATGCGTCTATACGCATAGTTAATAGGAGAGGCCTACGTCTAGCAGTGGACTTACATAGGCTGATGATGATGTATATATGCATCATGTATTCTGGACTCTATTGACAGCATGTCAGAATTCAAATTTGAATAGGTTTTTGTCAAGGTCATGCATTTAAGGGTTAATTAGGTGATTATTTCCAGGTAAAAGCCACGAGGACGCGAAGATAGTCCTAGAAGCAGTTTCTCAGATCAGCGCGCGCGCGCGCCGCGTGTCGGCCGACGAGCTGGCCGCGTTCGCCAAACGCCTCGCCTCGCTCGCGCTGCAGCTGCAGCACAATGGGGCCCTCGCCTGTCTTAGCTTGTTACACCAGCTGGCTCAGGTAACCTACCCTACGAACAAATAAAACATGGAAGCCGCACGCCATATTAATTTGCCTTTCAAAAACGTTCCTGAGTTTTAGTTGACAAGTGTCATCACCTCTTCAATGCATCACGGTAATGAATGTCAATATCAACCTATAAAAACTTAAACCGCCATTTAAAAATAGTTGTGATTGGTCCATCAAAGTTTTGATTGGCTATATTCTATAAACATTTGTCAAGATATTGCGCCAAAATATGCACGGTGTTAAGAAAAGGCGCTATGTCCTGCCCATCTTGGCACAATTGAACAATTGCTTTTGGGGGCATTTTTGAGCTGGCGTTAGACGTCCATGTTATATATGGTCGCAGAACCTACCATATTATTTAAATAAATATCTTGGGACGTCTTGCACAAATCGACCTAGTCTCATGGCTTGTGATGTGGGTACCAAGCGATGATATATTTAATAGATATATACGTATACTTAAATACCTGCATACAAAGGCATGACCAAGGATCAAATATTTGTGATAAATAAAACACAAATAATGCCCTCGTGGGGATTCGAACCCGGACCCTCCAGCTTCGTAGGCAGGGTCACTACTAGGGCTGCCAACTGTCCCGCTATATGCGGGACGTCCCGGTTCTAGGGCCCTAAAGTATGCGTCCCGCAAAGGGTTCACGCGGGACGCCGATTGTCCCGCTTTTCAGGGAATACTAAACTGGAAATACTAAAATAACAAATATGAATACGTTAATGAGAGCAATTTAAGATTGCGTCATATTAATTTGAATGTACCACGACGTCCGCGAGCCAGGGATCGGAACCGTTCTTCATTAACCATTTGATATTGTTCTTTAACCGTTATAAATTCCGTTCGTATTAGTAACGGTTAAATACGGTAACGGTTTTGTAAATGAACACAATATTTCTGGTTCACAATATTCAAGATGAACGGAAAAATTTCGTTCTTTCACATAACGGTTTTGACAAGAACATTATATGATTTATATGAAAGAACAAAAGTTTTCTGGTTACCGTTACTACAGATGAACGAAAAATAAAGTTCCGTGAACCATTATTAAACTGTTCGCGATGACGTAAACATGCCGCCAGTCGCTCTCTCTTTTCCACACGAATATAGTTCGTATTTTTATTTCATTTGATTAGCCATTTAGGTTTGACGTGTGATATTGGCCGCATGATGAAAAAGGTTTAAATTGAATTAAGTGAAAGGATGCAATATGTGCTAGCAATTCTGACGCCTCCTAGCGCCGTCGACGGGAACTTGCCTGGAAATTGGTTACCTGACAACGAGTTGTTGACTGAGATGTCAATGTTTTTTCCGACATAATGTTCATATTTAATTATCATTTAAGTTTTGAGTATTAAGTTAAGCTGATGTCCAATGATATACGTAACTATATTTATAATGGTAAGTTTGTGAACTTTCTGATTAGTAGATATTTCTTTCTATGTTAATTTTAGAGTTTAATGAGGAGGTAAGACGGAGGAGTAAGACGCCCGATGTTGGTCTACTACCGGCACCTGGCTTGTAATATGGGTTCGGCTCCTTGGTAATTAAATATATATACTTACTATAATAACCTGCATCATACTCCTATTACCTACGTAGTTATGGGTGCATCCCACTCGTCTGGAATAGTCAACATAGTGATAGGTACGATACGTGAATTGCTCAAGGAGACAGTTGCAGTTCCTATTATTTCCCTTAATGGAACCCCTATGCTTGGAGTCGCGTTCTATTGGCGTCAGGTGAGCTTAGCACAACTAGCAATATGGTGTTGCTGGCTACATAACATTCCGCTGGACGCAAAATGACTTTGTCCCACAATTATGTATTTTGTTTTGTTATGAAATCATTATATCGTAACTGTGGAATGTCTTCTCAAAAGGGCTTATTTCCACTTTGTCAATAGAGATAATTTATCTTATGGAAACATAGAAAAAATAACCCTTATTGCAAGAGTGGAAATAAGCCCTTTTGAAAATACACTCCTCTACTACTTGTGCCTCGTGTACTTCTTAACCCTTTGCAAGCCGATCACGAACCTAAAGCTGAGTTTACACTTGCAAGTTATTGCCGCAAGTTTACAAAGCTTAAATGTAACTTTATAAAACGCGACCCAGGTCTAACCTCGGCTTAGCTCGTTTACGTTACTTTCGCAGTTGTGAGCTTGAACTCTATTGACATCATAGTAAAGTTCAAATTTAAACGAACATTTCTTTTGCGAATGAAAGTATATTTTCTGTTTATCTGTCCATCCGTCTGTTTGTATGTCTGTTTGTTTCACTGCCTGTCTGATTGTCTGTCCGTCCGTCTATCCGGTCGTTTGTTTCCGCAAAGAAACATGTTTCGACCAGATACTCGTAGTATTCGAAATGATTGCTTTTACAATTATTCTGGGGTTCTGTAGTAAATTAGAAACTCTTACAGATTCGCCATGTCCATCCACCTGTCTGTCTGTATGGCTGTCTGTATGTTTGTCTGTCTGTCAGTCTGTTTGTCTGTCTGTCTGCATGTCTGTCTGTCCGTCCGTGATTTTGATTCCTCAAAATTATTGCTTTCTCAATTATTCTGGGTGTAAGTACTTTTTAGGATTCTGTAGTAAATTAGGAACCCTTGCATTTTGGCTCCCTCTGTCTGTCTGTATGTCTGTCTGTCTGTTTGTAAGTCTGTCTGTCTGACGGTCTGTCCGTCTGTCTGTCTGTTCATCTGCCTATCTTTCTGTCTGTCTGTTTGTCTCTCTGTCTGTGTGTCTGTCTATCTGAACGGACTGACTATCTGTACGTCCGTCTGTCCGTCCGTTTGTTTCCGCAAAGAAACATATTTTGACCGGTTATTGCTTGAAATGGTTGCCTTTTTAATTATTCTGGGTGTAAGTACTTTTTAGGGTTCTGTAGTAAATTAGGAACCCTTACATTTTCGCCATGTACGTCTGTCTGTCTGTATGTCTGTCTGTCTGTCTGTCTGTTCATCTGTCCATCCGTTGTCTGTATGTTTGTTTGCCCGTTTATTTCTGCAAAGAAACATATTTCGACCGGATATTACTTGAAATGATTGCCTTTTTAATTATTCTGGGTGTAAGTACTTTTACAGTCTGTCTGTTCGTCCGTCCGTCTGACTGTCTATCTATCTGTTGGTTAATCCTTCTTCCCGTCCATCTATCCTTGGATCCGTCTAGACATAGAAATAATTCTTAATAATCACAAAAAAAAACCATGTCCAGTAACAAGAAATAAAAATAAATTACGCGTTATTTCCGCAATTGTGATTAAGAACTCTGTTAGCAACATTTCAGAATTCAAATTTAAACGAGCTTTTTTGTTACTGGCTGTGAAAGCGTTAACACTTTTTCGTTAAAAAAAAACTAGTTATGATCGGGCAAGGTTAAAATAAAAAAAAACCGGCCAAGTGCGAGTCGGACTCGCGCGCAAAGGGTTCCGTACCATTATCAATTTATTATTTAAAAAATACAGTTAAATCAACCTACCTCAAAAACTATAGGAGATAATTTTATCAAACCAAAAATCGTTGATAGAGTTTATTAATGTGCATAACATATATTTTTTTCAGAATTTTATATCGCGTAGTTTAAAAAATAGAGGGGGGGACACATTTTTCAGACTTTGAGACCTGATATCTCGAAAACGATTTGCTTAAATAAAAATGTGATGTATAAACCTACTATACCATTTTCAAATACCTTTCTATTAATACCCCACACGCTTATGTACAACTAAAAAAAAATTCTATCCCTCAGTTACATGTATGGAGGGCCCCCACCCCAATGGTTTTTTTTACAATTTAGTAACAGATTCCTGTAGCGGTTCATACAACACATATCCTTACCAAATTTCGTTACTGTAGTATTTATAGTTTCCGAGTAAATTGGCTGTGACAGACGGACAGACGGACAGACGGACATGACGAATCTATAAGGGTTCCGTTTTTGCCATTTTGGCTACGCAACCCTAAAAATAAAAAACCCTTATAATTTCGCCATGTCCGTTTGTCTGTCCGTTAGTCCGTCTGTCTATCTGTCAGCATACTCTTCTTAGCATGGTACTAGAGTGTGCCAGCGCTCTATCCGTCTTCATCTATCGTTTCGTGCGATTGTCCGTCTGTCTGTCCGCCCATTGCTTAGATCAGTGACCATTTACAATTTGTTGTAGGTATACATATTAGTTAAGCCGACAAACTCGAATAATAAATATCCAAAAAAAAAGTATTGGAGTTCCTCCTCTACACGTGAATACAATGTGGGGTATCCGTGAATAGGTATTTCAAAAAGAGTAAAGGTATTTTCCAAATTCACTATTTCGAAAAATATGAAAAATATCTTACATATTTGGCTTAAGGAATGCTGATAGATAATACTTACTATCCTGAACATAATTGGTCTAGCCAGTTTCGACCAACTACGGAACGCTATACTGAGCATGGATATACATGCACTTGGCCGGTTTTTTTCCTCATGCGCTATTTTTAGGATTTCGTAGTAAACAAAAAACCCTTATAGTTTAGCCATGTCCGTCTGTCTGTCCGCAGCATAGCTCAGTGGCCGTTAGTACTAGAATTTGGTACAGGTATACATATTAATTATGCTAACAAAGTGGTAGAATAAAAACTTTGGTGGGCTGTGGGTTTAAAAATAAAACCATTTCGAACGTAATCGGCCCAGCCGTTTTCGAATAACTACGGAACCCTATACTGAGCATGGCCCGACATGGTCTTGGCCGGTTGTTTGATATTGTATTCTCGCCATTTTCCGCAACTCGACATCTAACGTGCCTATTTTGCGAGATCCCAACGCTGGCCAAATATTTAGCTGCCGCAATATTATAATTAGGCTTAGGACTTTTCATAGCATATCGTGGTTCTAAAATCCATGGAGCCGCTATGTGTAAAATTTTCGAAGTCAAAGTATACTGTAATATTAAATATAATGATTTATATCTACTGTCACATCGTTATGAATTAATTTTGATCGAACGTAATTATTTTTAAAAATCGAACTTGATTTCATAAAAAGTGCATACGAAATTAGTTATATCAGAAACCATAAAAAAACTAGACAATTAGGTTCAAGACAAACTAGAAAAAGTCTTAGATCGGTCTTAGATGATAAATGGCGAAAGTATCATGCTGTTTTTCTCGAAAGTTTCGAATCTTTCGTATAAATTACATGTAACTTCCAAACAAAAAACAAAACTGACGTTGGTCGACTTATACGACTTAAGGTACACCCGGCTAAGATCGGATGACCGAAATAACTACTGAAATAGTAGTATTTTTTCCTCACTTGCTATATTATGCATGACACCATTTCACCCCGCCCCTCTCGCTCTCGCTCAGCCGCATCAGTCCTGAGCTACGAACGTTTAAAAAAAAAGTTAGTTTTTCGAGAATTTTTGGAGATTTCATCTTTAACAGGAAGCTATGCACCTTTTACTCCTTACTTTAGAGTTGAAATGAGATACTAGTCCGATCATAAGCCAAGAAGGTTTTTCGATTGGGTGTCTTGGAAAAAAAATAGTGCAAGTTTGACTTTACGTTTACTCCTAAGCTATTCCTTGAGTGGCATTAAGTAAATTTATATTGAAAGCTTGATTTTTTTTTATCACGTACATTACACATCTGCAGGTAAAAGTTAGTGAGAATAAATTTATGATTTTTTTTGTGACATCCTTTCAACTCACCAAAAAATAGTCCGGTCCTTAATCTTAGTCTTATCTTTAAGTTCTTTTGTGTGTCAAAAATAAACGTCGTTAATGTCGTGTTCTTGAGGTATCGTGGTATTTCTTTATTATGGTACCTACGTTATGTCATAGAAATCAGGGTTCTGATTAGGTATGAAAATAACACGAAAGAACAAAAATACAGTATCATCTTTCGTTACAGAGCTATGATTTAACCTTTCGCATCTTTCAGTGTTTTACGAGTAAAATACTTTTTTTTTCGCATTATTTTATTGAGTTATGATACTCCGAATGTATTGGCTCTCGTACAAACACGTGACTTTTCATTTTGCTCAGACTAAATCTCAATATCAGTTGACAAGAAACAGTTTGAAACAGTTTAAATTATTAATTATGATAAAATACTTATAAATTGGAATCATTAATCTATGCTTTATGTGATGTCAACGTGAAGTGAAGTCTATTTACTTCAAAGGTAACGTCAGTTTTGTTTCTTGTTCGGAAGTTACATGTAATTTATACGAAAGATTCGAACCTTTCGAGAATAACAACATGATACTTTCGCCATTTTCATCACTATTTCCGATTTAAGACTTTTTCTAGTTTGTTTTGAACACTAATAGTCTAATTTTTTTATGGTTTCTGATATAGGTAACTAATTTCGTATGCACTTTTTATGAAATCAAGTTCGTTTTTTAAAATTAATTACGTTCGAATAAAATTAATTCAGTAACGATGTGACAGTAGGTATAAATCATTATATTTAATATTACAATATACTTTGACTTCGCAAATTTTACACATAGCGGCTCCAAGGATTTTAGAACCACGATATGCTATGAAAAGTCCTAAGCCTACGTATCACTTATATAATGGTGTTTCATACTTAATCGCTCAAATCAAACTAATGAGGTGCCGTGTTCCACAGCCTTAGATACCATGGACCCTTTGATATTAAGACACCTGAATGGATGCCTTGGTATACCAGCATAGAAGAAAGTGGAAGATGCCATGCCAGAGGACCTAACCCGCGTATGTGCCAGCCATCCTGGAACCCTTTGATATAGCAAGAATCCTTTTCCCTTTGAGATAGCAGTGATGAGTATTTGTTGCGTTGCAACCTCAGTGCGCAAAAGTACTCGTTATCATCAGATCGGCTGCGGTCATATACTCATATGCTGACTCCAGCGGCAGCGGTGAAACGCTGGAATGTGGAAGACCAAGCTAACCACGAATAAATAAATATTAATATATATAGTCTTTTTCCTTTCTTAGTTTTAGTAGGTACACACGCCAACCCAGTTAACTCTATCAAAGATTTCGATTCTGGACCGTGTACGTGTTTCACTTAGTCGATTTGACCAAACTTTGATTCGAAATATAACGCTTATTTTCGAATAGTCATGTCAAATCTCCATAGTACTTTAGCACTACATATATATCTGAGAGAAAGCGTTATTCTTCGAATAAAAGTTTGGTGAAACGCAGCCTTAGTTTTATTTTCAGTGACGTCTCAATTGTTTTTTCTTAAAATCTTGAATTGGTCCCGATCTTCTTTGTCACCCATTCTTGATTCGTCATTTTAACTGGGGTCAACTATATCAACTTTGGTAATTTGTTGTATTGTCTATTTCATATTGCTCATTTAAGCCTTCGTCAACATCTTCTTTGGGTGTGTTGCTCTAACTACTATCTTGCTATACTATATGCTAACTATAAAAAATTAGGGGATCATCCATTAATTACGTCAAACCAATTTTATGATTTTTTGACCCCTCCCTCCCCCTTTGTTACACTTCGTCACAATTAACTACACCCTCCCCCCTTAGTGTGACGTCACATGTAGATTTTTAGTTTAAGGTAAAAATTACAACATCACTTTTTAAGTAACTTTTTATTAGGATTGCTTAAAATTATTCGTAAAATGAACGTACGAGAAAATTTATTTATTCTTCCTCCGACCAAATATTTTCGATTTTCTATTGTTTTATGTTCATGTATTCATGTATGTGAGGATTGTGACGTCACAAACATAGAACTCCTCCCTCCCCCCCGTCACGATATGTCACATTTTGTGGACCCCCTCCCTCCCCCTTGAGGTGTGACGTAATTAATGGATGATCCCTTAGTGACACAATCAGAACGGCATCAATTTAAGAACTTGACATACGACGACTGAGAGTATAGTTCGTGAAATATAAATTGGTAACTTTCTACCTACATTATAGTAAAAATAAACGTTCAATTTATTTTTCTCGAACTATACTGTACGCTTAGCACATGATTGCTATGTCAGTATGTTATCGCTACATGTATAGATTTTCTATCTTTTACCAACAATATGAATAAAAGGGAGATGGATAATCTATCTCGCGGCGACATATTGTCGCACTGAATCATAACACTAACCTTTTCAATGCCACGGCAAAAACAGCAGCTGTCACTCCATCCACGCCACCAAAGTGTCACAAAGGAATTTGTCAAAAACTATAAGCAAGTGCGACTAGGTCTCTATTGATCTGTGACTTGTATATCGGTCTTTGGCGTTGAAACAGTGTAACCAACATAACCGTTATCGCCGTCCACAAGGTTTCAATTAGATTGGACAATGACTGATATATTGGTAGGTACTGATTAACAAGAGAGTTTCAACGCCAAAGACTATTTGTAAGTCACAATCCACAAAATAATATGTAACTATACACGTGCGTAAAGTTCAAATTTAGCTTTTATAGTTTTACGTGGCGTTGAAAAGGTTGAAGCAAGTCACCAGTCTCACGACTCACAGTCAGCTATTTGGAATATAGTTGATTTTTGTGGTAAAACATGTTAGTTTATTGGTGTCTGCAAATGACATTGCATTTATTCGTAACTCTTACACGCATCCAGTCCAATTGCCTTATTCATAAAACATCAAGACACATTAGTTAACTGTGTTGGCGATGAAATGATTATATTTAGCTATTTTTGTAACGAACAGGTTGTGTAGCCAATATGCCAATCGCTAACATTCAGTCGCGAACGAAACTCAACTGTCTTCGTCACACCAATAAGAAAGAGTGACAGAGAGAAAACTACGATACACTACCTGCTCAGCGTAGCGTAGCGATTGTCACGTTAGCTAACATAGCTACGGACTCAGATCTATCGACCTCTTTTGAAAAGCAAGTTCAGTTTCTCAAAAGAGGTTGGTGACAGATTGCAAACTCTGTTGCCAAACTTAAAGAAATCTGCATTAACAAGCAACTCGCAGCTACGCGTCTTTTTTCAATTGTATAGATTAAAAAGAGAAGTGTGGCGGCAAGTTGATGTTAAACACAAGATATGCTAGCCTTGCTATAGGAATTAACGTGACTGTAATCATAACATTACCTCCTGATAACAGTAGGTAAGGACATTTTTTCGCCGCCAATGAATTGATATAACTGATAAAATTATATGTTCGTTTAATACTACGAAGCTGATACTTACTTTGTTGAGTTAGTTGTTTACATGCAATTTGTTGCTTGGCGTGTGGTGCTCGCTTTTATTTTTTGACGTGGCGGTGAAAAGGTGAACGAAAAGGTGCCACTTTGTCACTTAAATTGATGGCTTTTCCTTTTGACATAGGATTTAAAACAAATTGGCAGATTGTAGTGTATTGCGTCCTTTTTCCTTAACTACGTTCGGTTATGCGTTTAAATTTGGAACAGTTTTTAAAATTCTAGTGGGCCTCTATTCCAGTATCCATAAATATTAAAATAGTAAACGACACGAAACGTCATTTCAATACGTTTTCCTTATACAAGCCATACGACATTCAATCTCGATTAATCGGAGAATAGGCACCACATGTGATTGTCTATTTGTTCAAATCAATTTTGACAGGAAAACCACTATTATTCCGTTCCCAAGAACACTAAACATAGCGTTCGCGGCCAAAAACGTTTGAAAGAACATTAACCGTAACGGAAACTTTATAAGAAGAACATGACATGACAGTTCATCTCTTACAACAGAATTAGGAAAACCGTTATTATTCCGTTCGGTGAGAACAGAATCGGCCATTAAGCGTTCCGTCAAAGAACATTAAGAAGTATCGGTTAATGAGAACAAAAACTTTATGATTATGGTTTGGGGTTGACGGATGGTAACGGTTTGAAAATAATAACGGTTTCCGATCCCTGCCGCGAGCACCGTGCACTGAATGTGTATAACTGCCAAAATATGAATAATTGCGATGGGTCATCGCTCAGTCTCATTCTCTTATCCAGCTCCTTCACTGTGCAAGCCATCAGATTTTGGAACGCTCTCCCTCTAGATATACGTCAAGCTCAAACTAAATTCACCTTCAAGCGCAAGTTGCGCAAGCACCTCTTTGACAATTATTCTCAAGATTAATGTTCTGGTACTTTAGTAAATAGCAGGTATATTATTATATTATATTATATTTATTATATATTTTGATATTTATAGCTTTATCATCTATACAGGGTGATTGGTAGCCCGATGCAAAGCTTTAAGGTGAAGTAAGATTTAGAACCATTTAAGCCATTGTTGTCTTTGACGAAGTCTGGCTATCTTTTTTTATTAATTTTTTGGTGTTTTTGGCCAAAAACACCAAAAAAATAATAAAAAAAATAATCAGACTTCGTCAAAGACAACAATGGCTTAAATGGTCTATACTTACTTTGCTATTATTATTATTATTACTTTGCTATTAGCTTTGCATCGGACTACCAATCACCCTGTTTATTGCATATCTATAGAAACTGTATTATTATTAGCAAGTACTCATATTTTGTTAGTGTATTTAAGTATGTACTCTTCACATCCCGCACCATTAATGTTTTTCTGATTGGCCTGTAGGTTGACTGGTAGAGAATGCCTTATGGCATTAAGTCCGCCGGTTGTATCTGTATTTTTTACTGTGCAATAAAGTTTAAAATAAATAAATAAAATAAATGGGTGCAATAGCTGCATTTAAATTGAACCGATCTGAAATTAAGCATTGTTTTTTTAAAACACGTTTTATAAATGTTTCTCAAGTTGTCTAATTTTGTGCTTTTAGGGTACTCCAAAAGGAAAAAACGGAACCCTCCTAATTCTATTTGCTTTGATACTACTGGACCTATCGAGGGGAAAATTGGCACACGTATGTAAATTGGTGACCCAACGATGGACGTGGAACGTAAATTTATGAATTTCAAATGTGAGGGCTACTCAAGGGAACTCTTAAATATTTTTTTTTTTAAACTGCATCATTCAAATGGAGTGCTTAGTGTGACGATATCCAATATATTTTTATTATTGTATGATATGTAAATAACATTAAAGTTCTTTAAAAAAATAGGTGCAAATAACCACCCCTATTCTCCGAAACTATAAGGCTAAATATTTGGCAAAAAATATAGTAAATCGTTCCTTACGAATAGAGGTTTGCAGCAGGGACCGGAACCGTTTTTTTCTCCATACAAAAATAACGGGTCTTTTTTCGTTCTTCGGTATATAAATTGTAAATTAATGGAGTAATTTAAGAATATAATATTGTAAATAACATAAAATATTAAGTACTACATAAAGAGTATACAACATTTTAAAATATTGGGCTATTTCGAGGTTTTTGTAAAATACCGGTTTCGGTTCTTGGTTTACCTACAGGAAAACTCGTAAATATGTCATATTTGTTAATATTTGTTGCTACTGAACCCTTTGTGCACGAGTCCGACTCGCACTTGGCCGGTTTTTATCATTTTCTCATGAATCCAATACACTTTTTCATGCGTCCCGCATTTTATAGCCAAGTCCCGCAATTTATTCGCGAATGTACCGCATATTTGTGAATTTTGGTTGGCAGCCCTAGTCACTACCAATACCAACTAGGCTACGGAGTTTGACGAAATTAAAACTCTACTAATACAAGCAGACGTGAACAGTATTATATTTTTGTAACTCTATAAATAACTAACAATTAAACGCCTCACAAATATTCATGTTTTTTATAATATTTTTCGTATTTTTTGAGATTTAAAAAATTATTAACGTGGTTTTAGGACATTTAAACGGAAACATAAAATTAGTAATTAAAAAATATTACTATTAAAAAACTTAAATCACCTCATTGAAAGGAGGTCATTTGAGTGGAATATTGCCAATTTAGGCTCGCCAGCCTCGTAAGGCCAATGGTCCTACCTGTAGTACCTACTTTTTAACATTGAAGAAATCTAAATTCTATTCAATTAGGTACTCTTGCATTTATTTTTGAGTCGTAAAATTTTTAGACAAACTGAAATCGATCTTATTTCCTGCGGAGTAGGGACGAAATTTTAATTATTGGATATTTCCCTTTTATGGCTGGGCATTAGGAAGATAGAGCCTATGCGATTACCTTTAACACGTTCGACGCCGGTGACACACATATGTGACCGAAAAAACTGTACTCCTATGCCAGTGACACACATACGTGATCAAAGTAATCTTATTCTTATGCCACTAGCATTAATCAACTCACTCCTATGCCAGTGGCATCGAAATACGAACGTTTTTGACACAAGTGCTGTGTCACCGGCATAGGAGTACAATCTTTTCGGTCACACATGCGTGTCACTGGCATAGCATTTCTATCAGATAATATCGATCGGCATGGTATTAGCGGTTAGTAAAACAGTACTGTAGGCGAAAGTGTTAACGCTTTTTTTATTTTCAGCAAAGCAAAGCCGTAGAGTCCCTCTTCGAGCCGGACCCCGAGTCCGGTGCGGGGCACTTCGACCCCCTCCTGCCGTCCCCCGCGCCCTGCCCCGCTCGCAGCGCCGTCCTCACCGAGATGTGTGTTCTGCGGCGACATTACCACCCCACTGTGAGGCAGGCCGTTGGAGGGAATGATAGTAAACTGTGAGTATATGTCTTTAGATGTTCCACTGTTACTTTTCAGAACCCTAATGTAGTGTATTACATCATGTTGTCCCTTTACGGGGCTCTTCGACCCCCGCGCTGTCGGTGCGGGGCACTTCGACCCCCTCCTGCCGTCCCCCGCGCACTGCCACGCTCGCAGCGCCGTCCTCACCGAGATGTGTGTTCTGCGGCGACATTACCACCCCACTGTGAGGCAGGCGGTTGGAGGGAATGATAGTAAACTGTGAGTATATTTATCCTTTAGCGTTCCACTGTTACTTTTCAGAACCCTAACAAAAGGTAATTTAGTGTATTACATCATGTTGTCCCTTTACGGGGCTCTTCGACCCCTACGCTGTCGGTGCAGGGCACTTCGACCCCCTGCTTCGCTGTTCTTACTGAGATGTGTATTCTGCGATTACATTACCATCCCACTGTGAGGCAGGCGGTTGGAGGGAATGATAGTAAACTGTGAGTATATGTATCCTTTAGATGTTCCGCTGTTATTTTTCAGAACCCTAATGTAGTGTATTACATCATGTTGTCCCTTTACGGGGCTCTTCGACCCCCGCGCTGTCGGTGCGGGGCACTTCGACCCCCTCCTGCCGTCCCCCGCGCACTGCCACGCTCGCAGCGCCGTCCTCACCGAGATGTGTGTTCTGCGGCGACATTACCACCCCACTGTGAGGCAGGCGGTTGGAGGGAATGATAGTAAACTGTGAGTATATGTATCCTTTAGATGTTCCGCTGTTATTTTTCAGAACCCTAATGTAGTGTATTACATCATGTTGTCCCTTTACGGGGCTCTTCGACCCCCGCGCTGTCGGTGCGGGGCACTTCGACCCCCTCCTGCCGTCCCCCGCGCACTGCCACGCTCGCAGCGCCGTCCTCACCGAGATGTGTGTTCTGCGGCGACATTACCACCCCACTGTGAGGCAGGCGGTTGGAGGGAATGATAGTAAACTGTGAGTATATGTGTCCTTTAGATGTTCCACTGTTACTTTTCAGAACCCTAATGTAGTGTATTACATCATGTTGTCTCTTTACGGGGCTTTTCGACCCCTACGCTGTCGGTGCGGGGCACTTCGACCCCCTCCTGCCGTCCCCCGCGCACTGCCACGCTCGCAGCGCCGTCCTCACCGAGATGTGTGTTCTGCGGCGACATTACCACCCCACTGTGAGGCAGGCGGTTGGAGGGAATGATAGTAAACTGTGAGTATATGTCTTTAGATGTTCCACTGTTACTTTTCAGAACCCTAACAAAAGGTAATGTGAATGTAATGAATCATGTTGTCCCTTTACGGGGCTCTTCGACCCCCGCGCTGTCGGTGCGGGGCACTTCGACCCCCTCCTGCCGTCCCCCGCGCACTGCCACGCTCGCAGCGCCGTCCTCACCGAGATGTGTGTTCTGCGGCGACATTACCACCCCACTGTGAGGCAGGCGATTGGAGGGAATGATAGTAAACTGTGAGTATATTTATCCTTTAGATGTTCCACTGTTACTTTTCAGAACCCTAATAAAAGGTAATGTATTTTTTTTTATGTTGGCACAACAAAGTGGCTCCACTCCACCTGATCGTAAGTGAAAAGTAGAGCCCAAATCGCGGCGGCAACGAACAGGAGACAATCAGTAACCTGTTAGTTGCCACCGACTTGCTGGCCCGCTAGATGCTTCTTCGCGCTTCGTTTAAAGGGTCCCAACTTATAGGTATGCGGAAACACATGTGCCGGTAAAGAATTCCACTTTTTTATAGTTCGGCATATGAAGGAATTGCCGAATTTCTTAGTAATGTGAATGTAATGAATCATGTTGTCCCTTTACGGGGCTCTTCGACCCCCGCGCTGTCGGTGCGGGGCACTTCGACCCCCTCCTGCCGTCCCCCGCGCACTGCCACGCTCGCAGCGCCGTCCTCACCGAGATGTGTGTTCTGCGGCGACATTACCACCCCACTGTGAGGCAGGCGGTTGGAGGGAATGATAGTAAACTGTGAGTATATATATATTTTTTTTTATACCACGTCGGTGGCAAACAAGCATACGGCCCGCCTGATGGAAAGCAGTCACCGTAGCCTATGGGCGCCTGCAACCTCAGGGTGTCACATGCGCGTTGCCGACCCAATAAAAATAACGTTGGCACAACAAAGTGGCTCCACTCCACCTGATCGTAAGTGAAAAGTAGATATATATCTTTAGAGTATATGTCTTTAGATGTTCCACTGTTACTTTTCAGAACCCTAACAAAAGGTAATGTAGTGTATTACATCATGTTGTCCCTTTACGGGGCTCTTCGACCCCTACGCTGTCGATGCAGGGCACTTCGATCCCCTGCTTCGCTGTTCTTACTGAGATGTGTATTCTGCTGCGAAATTATCATCTTACTGTGAAGCAGGCGGCTGGACGGAATGATAGCGAACTGTGAGTACCATTAGATGTTGATTTTGATATAGGTTCCGCGGTCATTTTCCAAAACACTGGTGAAATATCAAACTACACTCAACAACGCCGGGTAAATAATTTTGTCTCTTGTACGGGGCACTTCGATCCCGCATTTCGGGTGAGCGGCACTTCGACCCCCGCACTTCGTACGAAGGGCACTTCGACCCCTAGATACTTCACATATTTATTTAGGAATGGGTTCTTCTTAACGTTAGTTGTCGAGACAGAGTACTCAACAATCAGATAGTAATATTCATCTTTCTTTCCTTAGTATAGCTCCATGCATACAATTAGCGAGATGTTGTATAAATTCCGCTACCACTTTTCAATCATCCTCATCATCATATCAGCCGAAAGACGTCCACTGCTGAACATAGGCCAGGCCCAAAGATTGCCACAATGACCGGTCCTGTGCTTTTCAATACCCTGACTAAAAACTCCTACTCTATCTGTGAGTAGATTACGTACCGTGTATGTGTCAGGGTCAGTGGTAAGTACGAAATAATTTCGATGTAGCCCTTAAATTAGAAAAAAAAAATTATATCGTGCGTTCTAGCCTCCTCGCCATTGTTATGAGCAGAGAATTCTGTCTTAAATTAAACAAAAAGTGGGTCGATGACTATGTTCATTGTGATGAACATTGCCAATTTAAAGACCATTTCGAGGGTTGGATGGTCAAACCCGATAATTCGAGCAAACTTGTTTTTACGTGACACTTCACGTCAAAAGTTGTTATTTCAATGAAAAAATATCTCAACTTATCGGGTTTGACCACTCAACCCTCGATTTACAATATGTATCACCAAGTGTGCGTCAAAAACTGGTCAAAAAAGTGGACTAAGTAATATTTCCATTCCAGATCGGCAACCCAGCTGTTCGAGCAATACGACAGCTCGCAGATGTCGTTCAAGCCATCTGTCCCCCCTCCCACCGCCGGCAGCAGCAAGCCTCCATCGCAGCACGTGTGGGCGCGACACGACTTCCGCCTACACTGCGAGGCCAAGGAGGCCACCGTAGACTTCACAGAATATACGAAAACCCCTCTTCTCATGATAAGAGGGAAGAATAAATGATTGATGATTATTTTTTGTTTTTTTTCACGACACGTCAACAACTTTTCAGTCTAATGCTGGACGTATGCCTCTCCTATTAACTAAACCTATGGACGCATTAGACAGTAAATGCCCATAATCGCCACGTTGGGCAAGCGGATCGGCAATCGCAGTAGTGTGTCCGTAGTTGCGTATAAAAACTGTACTTGAAAGTATGTAATGGGTGAATATCTGAGCGTTTCAATCGCCTAATTTTGGTGGTATCATTATTGTCGCAGTTTCTAAACGTCTCAATGTTATACTTCGTCATTTGTATAAGAAGGCACGGTATGCCTTCTTCGAATGACGAAGTAGCACATTGTAACGAATAGAAACTTCGGCAAAAATGATGCCACCAAAATTAGGCGGTTGAAACGCTCAGATATTCACCCTAATACTTCGATCAGTCAACACTAATGTTGTTTTTGCTTCAAAAGTGTCTCAAAAACACGTTATTTTCAAGCATGAGAAGGATGAGAATACATTTGTCACCACCCCAACTCTTCCCGCGGGTGTCGTAAGAGCCGACTAAGGGATTGAAGTGTCACCGATCATTCTTGATAGTATTGATAATAGATAGTAGCGTCATCACAGTGGACACAACTTACTGCAATCACCAATCCGCTTGCCCAGCAGCGGTGGGCTGATGATAGTGATGATGTACTTTAGTTTGAATTAAAGATTACCCGAAATGTCCTTCCCATGCTTGAAAATAACATGTTTTTGAGACACTTGAAGCAATAACAACAGAAAGTGTTGACTGGTTCAAGCATTGCATACTTTCAAGTATGGTTTCCATACGCAAATTTTCTGTGTAGGCATCTTTATGCGTCTGCATTTTTGAGTACGGCGCCTTTTTCTATAGACAAGTTAGTTAGCCATTGTCTAGCAAGTACGGTTAGTCGAAAAGGTTGTAGATTTCAATGTATACAGAAAAGGACCTATAAAAGAATTAAATTCTGTTTTTTTAAATATTCGCCACACGCGGCTTAGCTCGCTTGAGTGTCAGTGTTATCTTCTGATATCTTTGTTGAAAATAAATGAATGTTGATTATATTTTGTTTTCTTTCTATCTATCTATTCAGCCTGTACCACTTCTCTATTTTCTTTAGTTTTTGTAATAAATTTGAATGCACGAAAAGTCCGTTTCAGACACTTTTGACACAAAAACAATGCTAAAAGTGCTGACTAGACGAAGCATTTCATACTATAATGTGGCAAACCAAATTCGGTAGTAACAGTAGGAAAAAAATCTATACATATACATATCTTTTTTTCCTTGATGATTGTTTTATTTCTAGGACTTGTTTAAAAATCATGTGATCATAATTAGGTGATTTTTGAAATATAAAAAATACGCCACATTTAAAATTCACAACTATATTCTATAATAAAAATACAATACAAGTACATAATTCTAATATTAAAACTTATAAAAGGCGGTATATTTATTCAGCGAGTCCGGCGGTCAGTTTCCACTGCTTCAGACTCTCCGCTACCAAGTCGGCCCTCGCTTTGTAGGCCTCCTGCAACATTGTGGGCAGGTTCTCCTTCTGCGAGCGGATATACTCGCGCATTGCTGCTAGCTTGGTACGCCAACTGGGGAGATAAATTAGTACATTACTACCGAGGCCGGGAAGTGACTGGTTGCCGGCCGAATATATGTAGACGGCCGAGCGAAGCGAGGCCGGATAGTATTCGGACGGCAACCCGTCACTTCATGGCCGAGGTATGTATAATGCTTTTCTCAAACATGCAATGAAATGAAACAAAAAAATGTATATTCTTTCTAAGAAATTATAAGTCAACTACATAACTAAGTCTTTGAAACACAACAAAAGTCAAAATATGACACCGACACCTAATTTTTTTTTAAATATTGACCTGTTTGAAAGTTGTAAATTTTTACTTTTAAAAAGCGGTATTAGACGACACGGTCGGTTGGGTCCAATTAATCGTATGTGGTGATCGGGGTCGACGGATCGCGCCGTATATACTGCTTTTTAAATATTATTTTGAGTAGTTATTGTACATTTATTTTAAATTATATAATTTAAATACCTAATTATGACCGCAAAAAAATTCCAATAATTTTTTTAATACCTACTAATATTACTTACAGATAATTATTGGCTAAAAGCCAAGATGCCAGGTCACCACCCTATGTCAAATGAAAATTAAAAAAGAGGCACTTGCCGCCCTAGGCCGGCAAAGAGGTACTTCCCGGCCACTTTTTAGGCACGTAACTACAACATTTCATTGCATGTTTGAGAAAAATTTATTTATGTGTATTTTTTAGTCTAAAAAAATATATATTGATATACGGTACAATACTATACAGGATGCTCGCGAGGAAATCGAAAGATTTGATCTATGCATTCTAGACATCAAAATAAACAAAAAATATTATGAGACCTAATGTCAAATTCAACAAAATAAATATTGTTTTTTCTATTTTTTTAGACTTATTGAATACTTTCTTACATTTCCAATGCTTTTTATCATAACAACAATTAGTTAAAATTAATTTTTTAAATGATTTTTTTTAAGTACAGGTTTTTTCGTCAAGTCTATTCTTATTTTTTGATTGTCAGGCAAAAGGCGTGGATATATTAGAACACATTGTGGTAGCATTGTAATGAAAAAGAAGCTTTATGACGAGTTACGTCGAATAACTTATTTCGAAAAAAGGTTAATTATCTCTGGAACCAACCCGAATCCAGGAAATTTTATATAACATTAAATACTCTAAAATATGCTGAGGAATTCAGCATTAAAATCTTTCGGAATGCTCACGAGCACCGTGTAATTATATTACGACGGCGGTGTCGGCCTCGTACCATTACCATTGGCCTCGTCAACTTTAACAACTTATACTATACAAAAGAAAATATGGCCCAACTCGCGACTGCTACTTTTTTAAGTTCAAGCCTATCTAAATGAGTTTTATTCTATTATTGTTAATTGTTACAGCAATAAACTCTAACTGTAAAAATAATGCAATAAATTGTTTATTTAAAAAATTTATACATAAAATAAGGTATTTTTAACAGACAAAGAAAGAACTCGTGGCTTTTGAGGAGTACAATTTACATGGTAAATATCCCGCTATAAATCATACTAATAATGTAAGACCATGTTAGCTTAAACACTTACGCTTCATCTTGTTTCTTCCAGAACACCATTTCCTCATGCACCCTCATGAACTCCTTATCCTTTTCCCTATAGGCCTCCAGCTTGGCGGCGGCTTCGGCCTCGTATTGCGCCGCGGCGGCCTCCTCGGCGGCCTCGGCGGCCGTGTCGGCCTCGCGGGCTTGCGAGGCGGCCTGGATCTTGGATTTTAGATCGGCTATTGCGATTCGTGCTTCTTCCTGTGAATGGGATATTACATGAAAATGAGGTTGTGATGGTATTTCGTTCTTTTTGATTTTGTAAATCAAATGTTGAACGATGTACTAAAATCGACGTTCATAGATATTGTAAATAAACTATTCAATTAAATAGCGTATTATAATATTAGATAAATTATTAACCATGAGCATTTTCACTTTTAGGGACATGGGCATGAGATTAATAAACCTTAATTGCAGTCAGGTTTGTAAGGACAATTAAGTACGATATCCTTAGGAATTACAACTTTATTGGCGTTTTTATGTTATAATTTCGCTTATAATGTATCAAATTACCACAAAAATAGAGTTTTTATTGAAATTTAATGCTTAATTGGCGTTACCAATCTGACTGAAATGAAGACTTTTTTTATTTCACGCTAATTGGGTATCCCTAAAAGTGATAATGCTATATTACAAATTAAATCTATAACTATTTTTACTTCCGTACGGTGGTATCCCAATCCTATGGTTGTATTGGAACCCTAGGACACTCTAGGACGCAATTAGGAATTTCTTACAGTTTGATTTATAACTGGCCGTGTGGTGACGGCAGTAAGAATACATTTGTCACCACCCCAACTCCTCCTGCGGGTGTCGTAAGAGTCGACTAAGGGATTAAAGTGTCACTGACCATCATTAGATAAAAGATTGATGATGGGCAGCAGCGTCATCATAGTGGACACATTACTGCGATCGCCAATCCGCTTGCCCAGCGTGGCGATTATGGGCAGTTACCTCCTAATGCGTCTATACGCATAGTTAATAGGAGAGGCCTACGTCCAGCAGTGGACTATCAAAGGCTGATGATGTCACATAGTTCCTGAGTGGCCTTGGTTGACAGTACTTGTAGCTATGGCCCACGGCACATACCATTTTGGCTTGTCGCTGCGTGGCGAGCGTGGAGCGCGAGCGGGACAGCTGCGCGCGGCGTTGCGCGAGTTGAGACAGCAACTGTTTCAGCGTCTCTAACGCGGCGCTAGCTTCTGTTATGCTAGATGGCTCCATCAGCTTGCTGCAAATAAATGCCACTTTTAACCCCTCGTGTGTCGCGAATCTTTTTTTTTTGTAATAGTGTCCTCGTCACTGATCAGTGCTTAGATATACGAAGGGTTAAAACGTACTAGCTTGGAAAGTGACAAGTTGGATATAATAAATAAATATCTTGGGACATCTTACACAAATCGACCTGGTCCCACGGTAAGCTCAATTAAGGCTTGTGACGATATACTATATAATAGATAGATACATTTAGATACTTAAATACATAGACAGCCATGACCAAGGAACATATATTTGTGATTAATAAATACACAAATAATGCCCTCGCGGGGATTCAAACCCGGAACCTCCAGCTTCGTAGGCAGGGTCTCTACCAACTAGGCTACGGAGGCCGATAATAATATGTCTGTATGTATAAGCTTTATTGTACATTAGAAAAGAAATACAGGGAACGGAGGCAAACACAATTTGATACAACAAAGGCGAACTTATCCCTTACAGGGATCTCTTCCAGTTAATCTAATATATTTTTTCCGCAACTCGACATCAAACGTGCCTATTTTGCGTGGTCCCAACCCTGGCCCAGTACTTGTAGGGGACTTCAACGCCCTTGAATTTCTTCGCAGATGTATGCAGTGTTTCCTCACGATGTTTTCCTTCACTGTAAAGCACTTGTGAATGGTTTACTCAGAAAACCGTAGCCATGGTAATAAGTAGTAATAACAGACCGAAAAAAAGTTGATTCACCCATATTCTTTCGTAGATAAATTAAGTGCGACATTGGGTACTCACGTCTCATCGACGGCCAGGGTGCCCAGCTGTGGGAACTGCGCGCTGAGGTGGATGAGGCCCTGCTTGTATTCCACACAGCTGTCCAGGGTCTTCTTCTGCCATAGTGCGAGCTCTGTCTCTCTGCTGTGCACCATCTGGGCATAAAAAAATGTAATCTTATTTAACTTCCTTTTTTGTATTTGATTTATATGTAAGTATGTGTATTTTATTTATTTATTTAAACTTTATTGCACAAAAGTAAAACTTAAAGTACAACAGGCGGACTTAATGCCATGAGGCATTCTCTACCAGTCAACCTTGGGGCAAAGCAGAGAAATTTGTAGGCGGCGCAACTATACAAATATAAACCAAATCTGTGTATATTAAATTAATTAAAAATCAATTACAAAATCGTACATATACATACATTCATTATAACATACTCTAATATATTTATATAAATATCATACATATATACATATAATATAATAATATAACTTGCTCATGAAGGACATATCAATTAGTTATTCTTAGAGCAACCAGCAAAGAAATTACGCACGGATTTTTTTAAAGCGAATCAGAGATAAAGCCAGTTCGATGGAGAGGGATAGATAGAGAAAGAGATTTTATTAGAATAAGTATTAGGCGTGCGTGACCTCACAAACGGCCCAATGGAAGACCAGCGCTGGGCTGTAATTACAGGCCACAGCTTTTTGCTGAATTGGGGACCGTTTTGTGGCATCATTTGTTTCTTGTCCTTTTAAATGTGTATCTTGTAAAGTCATGTGTCACAAATCAATTTTTTATTCTTTCTTTCTAACTTTTTCGAGTATTAAATTAGTTACTAAACAATTATGATGCTTTATTTATTCGCTGTCTATAACGCAACTACTTATAATAGGCATGATGAATGGCAAGTCAAATCACATTTATATACTGCCAAATGACCTACTTTTTTATGCCGCGGCCACGACATTGGTCAAAGGCGACCGGCTTAGCGGAAAACCATACGTGCGAGAAAGAGTACCCATATCGGTATCCCGTTCCAACTCATGGATTCGCTCGCCGCCGTAGACCAGTGTCGTGGCCGGGCCTTTAAGTTCTTTACAATTTACTAAATAGAAGTTCTGTATAAAATATTACTGCAATCTACATTTTAGTAAGTAGCTGGCGTGGCCGCCCACCGCGTGTTTACGCTCACAGGTCCCGCTCAGTATTCAAATCCGTCGCACCAGTTGGCGACGTTCATATAATTTCTTGTTAGACGACTGGGACTGACCACTATACCAGTCATAAGACAAGTCACCTTGGCGATCTGTTCGGCGAGCACTCGCTTGGACTCGTAGTCCACCTCGTCTAGTAGGCGGCTGCGTTCCTCCACTGACATGGACTGGGACTGACCACTATACCAGTCATAAGACAAGTCACCTTGGCGATCTGTTCGGCGAGCACTCGCTTGGACTCGTAGTCCACCTCGTCTAGTAGGCGGCTGCGTTCCTCCACTGACATGGACTGGGACTGACCACTATACCAGTCATAAGACAAGTCACCTTGGCGATCTGTTCGGCGAGCACTCGCTTGGACTCGTAGTCCACCTCGTCTAGTAGGCGGCTGCGTTCCTCCACTGACATGGACTGGGACTGACCACTATACCAGTCATAAGACAAGTCACCTTGGCGATCTGTTCGGCGAGCACTCGCTTGGACTCGTAGTCCACCTCGTCTAGTAGGCGGCTGCGTTCCTCCACTGACATGGACTGGGACTGACCACTATACCAGTCATAAGACAAGTCACCTTGGCGATCTGTTCAGCGAGCACTCGCTTGGACTCGTAGTCCACCTCGTCTAGTAGGCGGCTGCGTTCCTCCACTGACATGGACTGGGACTGACCACTATACCAGTCATAAGACAAGTCACCTTGGCGATCTGTTCGGCGAGCACTCGCTTGGACTCGTAGTCCACCTCGTCTAGTAGGCGGCTGCGTTCCTCCACTGACATGGACTGGGACTGACCACTATACCAGTCATAAGACAAGTCACCTTGGCGATCTGTTCGGCGAGCACTCGCTTGGACTCGTAGTCCACCTCGTCTAGTAGGCGGCTGCGTTCCTCCACTGACATGGACTGGGACTGACCACTATACCAGTCATAAGACAAGTCACCTTGGCGATCTGTTCGGCGAGCACTCGCTTGGACTCGTAGTCCACCTCGTCTAGTAGGCGGCTGCGTTCCTCCACTGACATGGACTGGGACTGACCACTATACCAGTCATAAGACAACGAGTCACCTTGGCGATCTGTTCGGCGAGCACTCGCTTGGACTCGTAGTCCACCTCGTCTAGTAGGCGGCTGCGTTCCTCCACTGACATGGACTGGGACTGACCACTATACCAGTCATAAGACAACGAGTCACCTTGGCGATCTGTTCGGCGAGCACTCGCTTGGACTCGTAGTCCACCTCGTCTAGCAGGCGGCTGCGTTCCTCCACTGACATGGACTGGGACTGACCACTATACCAGTCATAAGACAAGTCACCTTGGCGATCTGTTCGGCGAGCACTCGCTTGGACTCGTAGTCCACCTCGTCTAGTAGGCGGCTGCGTTCCTCCACTGACATGGACTGGGACTGACCACTATACCAGTCATAAGACAAGTCACCTTGGCGATCTGTTCGGCGAGCACTCGCTTGGACTCGTAGTCCACCTCGTCTAGTAGGCGGCTGCGTTCCTCCACTGACATGGACTGGGACTGACCACTATACCAGTCACAAGACAAGTCACCTTGGCGATCTGTTCGGCGAGCACTCGCTTGGACTCGTAGTCCACCTCGTCTAGTAGGCGGCTGCGTTCCTCCACTGACATGGACTGGGACTGACCACTATACCAGTCATAAGACAAGTCACCTTGGCGATCTGTTCGGCGAGCACTCGCTTGGACTCGTAGTCCACCTCGTCTAGTAGGCGGCTGCGTTCCTCCACTGACATGGACTGGGACTGACCACTATACCAGTCATAAGACAAGTCACCTTGGCGATCTGTTCGGCGAGCACTCGCTTGGACTCGTAGTCCACCTCGTCTAGTAGGCGGCTGCGTTCCTCCACTGACATGGACTGGGACTGACCACTATACCAGTCATAAGACAAGTCACCTTGGCGATCTGTTCGGCGAGCACTCGCTTGGACTCGTAGTCCACCTCGTCTAGTAGGCGGCTGCGTTCCTCCACTGACATGGACTGGGACTGACCACTATACCAGTCATAAGACAAGTCACCTTGGCGATCTGTTCGGCGAGCACTCGCTTGGACTCGTAGTCCACCTCGTCTAGTAGGCGGCTGCGTTCCTCCACTGACATGGACTGGGACTGACCACTATACCAGTCATAAGACAAGTCACCTTGGCGATCTGTTCGGCGAGCACTCGCTTGGACTCGTATACGCGCGCCGCGTAGTCCACCTCGTCTAGTAGGCGGCTGCGTTCCTCCACTGACATGGATTGGGACTCTAATTCTTTACGGAGTTGTGCCGTTTCCGCGCTGAAACAAATTCAAAGAGTTGAAGTTTGAAGAATAGTACATTACATCAGTCATCGGTCGGGAAAATGAGGATTTCCGGCCAAGTTGGTATATACGAGGCCAGGAATCCGTTTTCACGCCGAGGCATGTATAATAGTGCTTTTCTCAAACATACAAAGAAATACAAAATCAAATAATAACAATGTTATCGAAATTTAAAAAAAAGTTACTTTGCAGGTCTGAAAAGTGTTATGAAATTCCATTTCCATCACAGTGAGTTACTGCGCCCTAAAAACGATACTTCCGAGTCAATTATAAGGAACGTAAAGACAATATTTCTCTCTTGGCTCTGTGGTTTCTTACGTAAGTCGGACGGGGCTATAATAAGTAATGAGAGGTAAATATCACTATTTAATTAGGTATTAAGTATAGAGAAACACAGTATAATATTAGTAACGCACAATATGGACACACCCTGCCTCTCACCTTTCCATGTTTGGACTTACCATTTTGATACTTGCCTTCGGCGCTTAAGGATGACAGAGTTTCACTGATGAATAAGGGAGGCCTCGTTGGTGCGCGCGGGGGATGCCAGCGAGGCCAGGGTAGCCGAGATTACTATTACTAACGCTTATTACTCATTTCAAGATGGACAGACGACCTTATGAAGGTAGCCGGAACATGCTGGACGCAGGTCGCTTCTAACCAGTACATGTGGATTGTGGAGGCCTATGTTCAGCAGTGGACGTCTTATGGCTGAGATGATGATGATTAGCGCTCGATCGTGAATGGTTTGTCGCAGTAATAAAGAGTGACGGAGAAAGAAACCTACGATATTCGAATACGTACAAAAAATAATGCCCCCCAAAACAATCATTACGATTTTGTATTAGGGTCAGATGTTCAACAGTTAACCACCTGTACACAATTAGCCAAACTAATATCTAGCGAACGCGACGTTGTCGCTTGGTGCGCGCAAGGGCATTCAATGCCTAAGCGCTGGCCCGCCCCGCTCCTCAGTCGGCAGCTTGCTCGCATCATTGATGGATGGGTGACGGCAAAATTTACGAAATTTATATTTTTTTTTTGATAAAAAATGGTAATGTGTTTTTTCGCTTTATGTATTTTTGTTACGTATTTGTCGAGTATATATAGTATTTTAGTTGTGTAAATAAAATCATTGTGATTGTACCAGCCAGGCCGTGTGGTGACGGCAGTAAGAATACATTTGTCACCACCCCAACTCCTCCTGCGGGTGTCGTAAGAGTCGACTAAGGGATTGAAGTGTCACTGACCATTATTTGATAAAAGATTGATGACGGGCAGCAGCGTCATCATATAGTGGACACATTACTGCGATCACCAATCCGTGGCGATTATGGGCATTTACCTCCTAATGCGTCTATACGCATAGTTAATAGGAGAGGCCTACGTCCAGCAGTGGACTGTCATAGGCTGATGATGATGATGTACCAGCAGTAACTACACTCACGTGGCCCTTGCGATGTCCTTGTCCACGTGCGCGATCTCCGCGGCCTTGTCCTGGGCCTCGGCGCGCGCGGCCTCGAGCACGGCGCGCGCCTGCGCCGCGGCGAGGCGCGAGGCCCGCGCGGCCGCGAGGAGGCCGTCGCGGCGGGTCACGCGGGAGGCCTCGTTGGTGCGCGCGCAGGCGGTGGACTCGAGTTCCGCGGCTAGAGCTTCCTCTTGCTCTGTTGGCCAATTCCATACAAGTGTGTAATGTAAGTGACATCGCGTGTTTATATATTAGTGGTGCAATTTTTTTTATTTATTTAACTGACAAATACAAAATCAGGGCCTACGCTAACTTACGCGGACGCCCGTCGAGTCCCGATCCGGACACCCGCCGCGGGCCAGCGAGTCCGCGACAGGCGCACGCCTAACTTAGCGCTGAATTCAAGGAACGTCCGTACACGCGCCCGCGTCAGTTAGCGATGTCTACACAATTTCTTTGAGGCGGGCATCCGTTGCGGGTAATCCGTGTAAGCTAGCGTAGGCCCTGTAGACTCTTGGCGCTGCGCTTCAAACTAAAGTACAATAACTAACAACTATTCAAGTAACATAGTATACCCACAACAGCCTGCTGCGTCCAATAATAAACCCGATTGTGACACAATACAGTACCGGACAATAATACCTAGTCGGTCCGAAAGTTCTGTCATAAACGTTTTGATGTCAAGAAAGCTAACAGGTACTTTAAATATATAACTCTATATATGGATTTAAAGGTTTTTTAATAGTGATTGCCTTTCAATAAATTTTTAGGAAAATTATTGTTTTGTTTTTGCACAAAGCCTCGTAATATGTGAAAAAAAGTATGAAAAACACACGTCAAAAACACACAACCGATTCTAGCAATTTTAGCTCGGATTTATTTTAATTTTGTGTTCTATGGTTTTTTTCGTAGCAAATCATGATAGCATGGTTTATTATTACCTTTATTTTGATGTACAAGAGTCAACTGGTTTTTAACCTTAAATAGCTATTTTACGTGATTTAGCAAACCAAATGCCTTTATTTATTTTTTTTTTTTTTATACCACGTCGGTGGCAAACAAGCATACGGCCCGCCTGATGGAAAGCAGTCACCGTAGCCTATGGGCGCCTGCAACCTCAGGGTGTCACATGCGCGTTGCCGACCCAATAAAAAAAATAACGTTGCCACAACAAAGTGGCTCCACTCCACCTGATCGTAAGTGAAAAGTAGAACCCAAATCGCGGCGGCAACGAACAGGAGACAATCAGTAACCTGTTAGTTGCCACCGCCTTGCTGGCCCGCTAGATGCTGGTAAATACACCGGCTGACCCCGAAACACGGCAAACACGAAGGTAAGTCATTTCACGGGCGTTTACACCGAATGTACGGTTGTAGCCAACCAGGCGGGTACTAGTAAAAATACCCTACCACCGGCTGAGAAGCTGGATACTCAGTATTTCCCTTAGTCGACTCCTACGACACCCACGGGAAGAGAGGGGCGGTGATTTTTGTATTCTTACTCCGTCACCGCACGGATTAATTCGTGATACTCAAATTTACGTGTTTTTAAGCGAAATAGTAAAATACGATTTTTTCTAGATATGACCATCTGAAGTACGAGCTTCTTAGAAAACTACATTCTAGCTTTAAAAGATGTCCTATTATAGAGGTTATATAAAAACCAAAATGTTAGAATCAGATACATCTACAATATTGGTTTTCTATCAATTTTGTGAAGCATGTTTTCACAAATTGCCCGCGTGCTGACTACGGTCGAGAATCTCAAGTAGGAATGGCACAAAATGTGAATATTCATTTCAAATTTATAACGCAATTTCATCACCATAAAATAAGCTTTCAAAGTATGTTTACGTTTTTTGTATTCGTTCTTTTTACAATGTTTTACAAGACAAAATCTTTATGACAGAATTTAAGGACCGACTAGGTATATCACATTTTTCAGTTTTTTTTCAGTAGAACTTTTTTTTATGTTTGAAAGTGGTTTCCACACTTTCCACCCTACGACTATAGATAGATAGATTAGATAGTCTAGGCATAGGTCTTTGTGCTAGCGATAAAAAATCTTGGCATCATGAAGTGGTTTTCCATGAAGATTTTTTTGTGTTAGGCATGGATTTTGTAGTAAAATTCACTTTTTTTACTAAAGCTTTTTAGCCATATGCTGTATCTCCTATTGTAACAATTTGTAATGCGCAACAAACAAATGCGCAAAAGTACCAAAATAATATGCTATCTACATGCGAACATGTGCCGCTTACTCAATACACTCTCATGAGTGGCGATGTTTTAAAACACGACCGAATACGAATTTCCTTTTTGCACGTGTGTCGTACGACGTTTTTTAGTACAGATGGCCCTGCAAAGTTTTGGACCTGACGTAAAATGAGTCACTTCTCGCACTAGCGCGTAAAAGGCACCATCTGTACTAAAAATAATATTTTTCTCAAACATGCAATGAAATGTTGTATTTACGTGCCTAAAAAGTGGCCGGGAAGTACCTCGTTGCCGGCCTAGGCCGGCAAGTGACTCTTTTTTAATTTTCATTTGACATAGGGTTGTGACCTGGCATCTTGGCTTTTAGCCAATAATTATCTGTAAGTAATATTAGTATAAAAAAAAATTTTGCAGTTATAATTAGGTATTTAAATTATATAATTTAAAATAAATGTACAATAGCTACTCAAAATAATATTTAAAAAGCAGTATTATACGGCGCGATCCGTCGGCCCCGATCACCACATGCGATTAATTGGACCCTAATACCGCTTTTTAAAAGTAAGTAAAAATTTGCAACTTTCAAACAGGTCAATCTAAAAAAAAAGAGGTGTCGGTGTCGTATTTGACTTTTGTTGTGTTTCAAAGACTTAGTTATGTAGTTGACTTGACTTATAATTTCTTAGAAAGAAGATACATTTTTTTGTTTCATTTCATTGCATGTTTGAGAAAAGCATTATACATACCTCGGCCATGAAGTGACGGGTTGCCGTCCGAATACTATCCGGCCTCGCTTCGCTCGTCCGTCTACATATATTCGGCCGGCAACCAGTCACGTCCCGGCCTCGGTAGTAATGTACTATTATGCCCTTGTTGTACAATCTACTATATTGATTCAAACTTTCACGATTAATGACTCATATTTTAAAGATAAACGACACCCAGGCAAACAGAGTTTATTTTTAAGCGCCGCCGAAGGTTCCTGTGTTTCAGCATAGGTACAGCTGAAGAATTCATGGCCACTGTAGTCAATCGCCAAAATTCTATTTGTTGCAGAAAAGATTGGCATATGCAAGATAAAGCTTCCAACACGTTGGCAGTAAGTGATAGCTCATTATTAAACTATTGAGGCTGAGAACAAAACTCATGTTTGCTAGCCTTCTGTAATTCTCGAATCTTCTTAGAGTCAGTCTCCGCGTACAGCATTGGGAACCTATGTGATGGCTCATTATTAAACTATGAAGGCTGAGAACACAACTCACGTTTGATAGCCTCCTGCAGCTCTCGAATCTGCTTATAGTCTGTCTCCGCGTCCAGCATTTGGAACCTAAGTGATGGCTCATTATTAAACTAGGCTGAGAACACAACTCACGTTTGATAGCCTCCTGCAGTTCTCGAATCTGCTTATAAATAGTCTGTCTCCGCGTCCAGCATTTGGAACCTAAGTGATGGCTCATTATTAAACTATGGAGGCTGAGAACACAACTCACGTTTGCTAGCCTCCTGCAATTCTCGAATCTGCTTATAGTCTGTCTCCGCGTCCAGTATTTGGAACCTAAGTGATGGCTCATTATTAAACTATGGAGGCTGAGAACACAACTCACGTTTGATGGCCTCCTGCAGCTCTTGAATATTCTTATAGTCTGTCTCCGCATCCAGCATTGGGAACCTAAGTGATGGCTCATTATTAAACTATGGAGGCTGAGAACACAACTCACGTTTGATAGCCTCCTGCAGTTCTCGAATCTTCCTGTCGTCTGTTCCCAACAGCTGCTTCAGTTGCAGCAGGTACTCTTCTGTTAGGTCGTCGTACTCCGCGTCCGGCATTTGGAACCTTATAGACAATGGGTCATTTTCATTTTCATACATTCTCCCAGGTAAAAAAGACGCGTTATTCCAGAGCGTATATGTTACCCTTAACCTCCTGCCGCCCAGATAATAAAATACGCCAGTTAATTTAGAATTAATAGATAGATAGATAGATAGAATACTCTTTATTGCACACCTTAACAAAAAAGAAAACATGGTTAAAACAGACGATTATACATAGAGGTACACAACAGGCGGTCTTATCGCTATAAAGCAATCTCTTCCAGACAACCTTTGGGTAGCGGAAACAAATTAAAATAGTAGAAGGAAAATCAATACTTAACTTACTAATAGTGTAGGAAATAGAATAGATTTTTTTTTGTTTATGGATACCTTTTAATAGGAGGTTAAAAACACGTCCAAAAACGTCGGTTCAACTTCAAGACAAAAGAAAAAGACAAGAAACTCATGTCTGAATAATTCAATCCGCACCCATCAAAACTCCAGTGCACCTACCCATAGAGCTATTTCCTTGCCACACATGCACAGTATGCACACCTCCGGCATTTTTTCTGAAAATTTTACTTTACTGCAAACATCAAAGAAATATTTAAACAATTTTTCCTATTTTATTTCTTGAAATTATTAATATCATTGCAATTATGTTTTATATGTTATCTTATGTTAGAATTACGGATTAAATATGCTCAAGCTATGAATGTCCATTGTGTATGAATTAATATAAATAAATAAAATTTTCCCCATTTGAGCACATAAAGGAGACACCATAGCGATAGTGACAGTATACCTTTTAGATAACAATAGACTGTATCTATCTGTGAGTTCCTGTAATTGGCTCCTTGTATTTAATTATTTGTCTAATGTTTATGTTACAGCTGTTGTATCTCCAAGCAAAAACAAAAAAAAACATTGAAGTAGTTTTTAAAAGCGCTTACACAAAAATTAAAATAAAAATGGTAATAAATCAATCATTTCGAAGGAAAGGTATGTAACAAACCTGATGAAGCATTTACGGAGGTAGTCGCGCCGTAGCTGACTCAGTTCGTCGTTGTCCACGTATAGCCACTCGTCGCTCACCGGCGCTTCCTGTTGAAGAAAACAATGTGTTTTTCTCAAACATGCAATGAAATATTGTCTTGAAGTTCCTTAAAGTACACTCGGAAGTCTCGCTTTTAGGGCGCAGTAGCTCACTGGGATGGAAATGGAATTTCGTAACACTTTTCAGGCCTAGGCAAATTTCGACAACATAGTCATTATTTTTTGTTTTTCTTAGTATGTTTGAGAAAAGCACTACACATGCCTCGGCGTGAAAACGGATTCCCGGTTCGTTACCTATCCAACTTGGCCGGAAATCCTCATTTTTCCGGCCTCTGATGTAATGTACTATAACGTTCGTCCCCGGTATTACTTCGTCCCGGTACTTTTCACTAAGTGCTAATAATATGCCGATCGAAATGATGTGGTAGAAGTCCTATGACAGTGACATATAGTATCATCATAGTGGATACATTACTGCGATCGCCAATCCACTTGCTCAGCGTGGCGATTATTTACCTCCTAATGCATCTATACGCATAGTTAACCTTTTGAACGCCCAGCTGCGATTTGCCGTGCCATTGACGCAGAGGGGGTAAGAAATTGATTTGTAAAAAAATATGCCAACTCAAACACGAGTCCTTTTTCAATGAATTCTCATTTCAAAATTTAACGACGTCAATTGCCGGTATTGGCGAGAGGGGTATAATTTTATAAAGACGTCATATCGTCGTCTTTGGCGGTCAAAAGTTTAATAGGAGAGGCCTACGTCCAGCAGTGTACTGAGATAGGCTGATGATGATGGTTATCATCCCTATTGTCACTATAATAGATGTTTCTTTTTCTATTTCAACTAAATCATTGTTTACCGGCTCGGGATTAAGATTATTTCACAAGTAATAAGCACTCAGTAATAAGAAGCGTGCAGTGTGTTCACGGTCTTCAGCCAGTGGACCCCGGGTAGAGGCCACGTGTGGGCTAGCTGCCAGTAGTGGGACTCACGATCCGCTGCAGCAGGTCCAGCAAGTATGCGATGAGAGCGAGCGCCTGTGGGAAGGCATGCAGTGTGTTCACAGTCTTCAGCCAGTGGACCCCGGGTAGAGGCCACGTGTGGGCTAGCTGCCAGTAGTGGGACTCACGATCCGCTGCAGCAGGTCCAGCAAGTATGCGATGAGAGCGAGCGCCTGTGGGAAGGCGTGGAGAGTGTTCACGGTCTTCAACCAGGACTTGGAGACTGTGCCCGGGTAGAGGAGACGCTTGCACATGTGGGGTAGCTGCAGACAAAAACATTTATGTTATCTTATCTTATTATTATTTTATTTTATTTTAGACAGGCAGCTAAAGCTGGTACGTCTAAATCATAGTTCACATAACACGATTTCACTGTTTGGATAGTTTATCAAGTCTATTTTTGAACTGATTAACACTGGTAGAGTTCACAACTTCAGAGGGTAATTTGTTCCAAGCTTGTACTATTCTGTTTGCAATGAAGTTTTTTCCTATATTTGTTTTGTGCTTTGTTGTTACTAGTTTCAGGTTGTGTCCTCTTGTGCGCGTGTTTGAGTTTCGTTTGAACAGGTCGTTTAGTTCAGGACAGTCATAGTATCCGTGAATGATTTTGAAATCTTATCTTATTGGTGGGACCCTTACGGATACACTTCGACCCATAGGGATCTTTTGTGTAATTGCCCCCTATTTCGCCCACCCCAGGGATTGTTCTATCAACTCAATATGTTTGAGGATGGACCCTAGCGGTAGCCATTTATGTTGGTTAGTAGTCTACCATAGGAGAATGAAGTTGAGCTAACGAATATTTTGCCGCCCAAGAAACGAATAAGAGCTATAACCTCGTGCCTAAATTATTTCAAAAGGACTATGCGTCAAAATGGATGCATAGTCCTTTTGAAATTAAAAAAATGGATGCATAGTCCTTTTGAAATAATGATGTTGGTCTACTTTCCATACAACATAGCCCATGGTCCTTTGCTAATTTAAATTTGTCTAATGGAGTTAAATAATTGATTGAGGCTTATGTACTTTGGGTGGGACATTTGTATGCAGGACACAGTATGCATTTGGAGCATAGATCCCGTATAGGGCTGGAAAAAAATGGAAAGTTAGAAATATACGTATCATCGGTTTTTTATATTGTGAACATATTATTATTGAATAGTTTTACAAATAACATAAATGGTTAAAAAATATAAATATGCATATTTACGTTATAATATTTCAATAAGACATAATATCCTGCAGTAATCAAAAAAGATAACTAGACTTACTCTTCTGACTACGACGAGATGACTACATTGCTATGCTCACCTTGACTCTTTACCTCTCACGACAGAAACTCAAAAGAATTACAATGAATTCACTTAAGGTGCGATTAAACTAAAAGAGCATTCGCCGTTCTAACCCCCCATTCTACGAAATTCGATTGATACACAAAACGTGATTGGTTGATTTCTTAGAACGGGCGCTAGAACAGCGAATGCTCTTTTGGTATAAACGCACCTTTAAATGACAATTAAAAAAAGCGAGCAGACTGCCCGCGATGTCGACGAAGCGCGCGATGGTGACACGCTCACCTTGGTGACATAGTTGTCGTTGTTGAGCTTGCCGTCGCCGGTGATGGCGGCGAGCAGACTGCCCGCGATGTCGACGAAGCGCGCGATGGTGACACGAGCTCACCTTGGTGACACGAGCTCACCTTGGTGACGTAGTTGTCGTTGTTGAGCTTGCCGTCGCCGGTGATGGCGGCGAGCAGACTGCCCGCGATGTCGACGAAGCGCGCGATGGTGACACGAGCTCACCTTGGTGACACGAGCTCACCTTGGTGACGTAGTTGTCGTTGTTGAGCTTGCCGTCGCCGGTGATGGCGGCGAGCAGACTGCCCGCGATGTCGACGAAGCGCGCGATGGTGACACGAGCTCACCTTGGTGACACGAGCTCACCTTGGTGACACGAGCTCACCTTGGTGACACGCTCACCTTGGTGACGTAGTTGTCGTTGTTGAGCTTGCCGTCGCCGGTGATGGCGGCGAGCAGACTGCCCGCGATGTCGACGAAGCGCGCGATGGTGACACGAGCTCACCTTGGTGACACGAGCTCACCTTGGTGACGTAGTTGTCGTTGTTGAGCTTGCCGTCGCCGGTGATGGCGGCGAGCAGACTGCCCGCGATGTCGACGAAGCGCGCGATGGTGACACGAGCTCACCTTGGTGACACGAGCTCACCTTGGTGACGTAGTTGTCGTTGTTGAGCTTGCCGTCGCCGGTGATGGCGGCGAGCAGACTGCCCGCGATGTCGACGAAGCGCGCGATGGTGACACGAGCTCACCTTGGTGACACGAGCTCACCTTGGTGACACGAGCTCACCTTGGTGACACGCTCACCTTGGTGACACGAGCTCACCTTGGTGACACGCTCACCTTGGTGACGTAGTTGTCGTTGTTGAGCTTGCCGTCGCCGGTGATGGCTGCAAGCAGACTGCCCGCGATGTCGACGAAGCGCGCGATGGTGACACGAGCTCACCTTGGTGACACGAGCTCACCTTGGTGACGTAGTTGTCGTTGTTGAGCTTGCCGTCGCCGGTGATGGCGACGAGCAGACTGCCCGCGATGTCGACGAAGCGCGCGATGGTGACACGAGCTCACCTTGGTGACACGAGCTCACCTTGGTGACACGAGCTCACCTTGGTGACACGAGCTCACCTTGGTGACACGAGCTCACCTTGGTGACGTAGTTGTCGTTGTTGAGCTTGCCGTCGCCGGTGATGGCGACGAGCAGACTGCCCGCGATGTCGACGAAGCGCGCGATGGTGACACGAGCTCACCTTGGTGACACGAGCTCACCTTGGTGACACGAGCTCACCTTGGTGACACGAGCTCACCTTGGTGACGTAGTTGTCGTTGTTGAGCTTGCCGTCGCCGGTGATGGCGGCGAGCAGACTGCCCGCGATGTCGACGAAGCGTGCGATGGTGACACGAGCTCACCTTGGTGACACGAGCTCACCTTGGTGACGTAGTTGTCGTTGTTGAGCTTGCCGTCGCCGGTGATGGCGGCGAGCAGACTGCCCGCGATGTCGACGAAGCGCGCTATAGTGAGGGGCCGCACGAGCGCGGCGTGGGAGTCGCCGCGGGCTGCTAACGCGTCTTGAACGCGGGAGAGGGACGCGCGCTGCCATGCTATGTTCGTGATGGGCCTGAGACAAGTAATTTCATTTTAGAGAACAAACATACCCAAACCAAACGAGACTTTAAACGAGGCACGTGGTTTGGGTATCCAATATACCTCAATCGGGCACGGTCCTGGGTCAGGTTTTAGTCACGTGGTCAATATCCTCTGAGAAAGGGGAATGCGAAGAATAAGAAAAGCGCACTGAAGGTGTTTTTTAAATCTTAACAAAGTTGGCTGTAATATAAATAAAACATACAACCTTTATCTAATACTTATTTAATCAGGACTTTTTATGATAATAAAATTATAAAGGTAATTTAATGGTTTTCCTAGTTTAACGTCACATAATTAGAGGCTTGCCGTTTCCGGTAAATACGTAGTTACCGGTGACGGCAAATTACTAAAGAATATAAATATAATACATTAATTGTAACGATAACAGTAATTGAAAAAAAAAAACATACTACCAGTGGTAATAAAATGTGTTTTACTTTGGGGTATTGACTGCAGTAACTATAATGATTATAATGAATAATGAAAAGTAATACCGAAAAATTAACACTAATACCTACATAATTTGAATAATATTGCAACTCACATTATGAGAATAAGTAAATATTTTGAATGTGGAGTCTCACCTTTGGTCCTTAACTGTGACACAAGCTAGAACCCTGTCGAGAGACGCTTCCCAGCCCCGAGACCTGTCTCCCGAAGGGGTGCGCTGTTGCAGAACAGAAAAGTTACACCTTATTTCTGTAAATCTGTAACTACTCTGATTTCTTCAGAATATTTCATAAGCAGTTTAAAATCATTCAAAGCAGAAATGTTACAGTAGTCATTATTTAGAAGTGAAACTTAGTATACTGATTAAAAATGAATAGGTATAGATAGATGCTTAAGGGAGAATGCCTTCATGAAAAACTATAAACTCATAAAGTACAATGTTTTGAAGGGTTGACAGTCATTACCTACTTATAGAGCATTTCTTCAAGGTGTCGACATTCTGAAAGTACAATTAACAATAACACTAAAATATTCTGCCACTTCTACCAAAATGCAGCCAGACTAATGATGCATGTGAAACACTCTAAGAGCCTCTAAGCCCCTTTAGTGTAGCTCCCATTCAAATTATTATTCAATAAGTTGTTGTCTGTATGACTGTGAAACTTTAGCAAGACTCATTATAATCTATCTATAGTATGAGGTAGATAATTAAACATATAATTCTGATTTGAAAGGCAAAGTATAGTTCATAGTGTTCATACCACAGGCGTAGTTGTAGGCCTAAGATATTGGTTGTTCCTGAGCGGAGTGGTTGTAGGCTGGCCATAGCGGGGGTCTCCTTGTTGGGACCGGGATCTCTGTAGGAGGATGTTAAATGAAAATGTTCAAAGAAAAATGTTGTAAGTATCCAGATGTTAAGAAGTACACACTATAATAACAATTTTCAATTCAAATGCCGCAGAAGTCTCTTTTCAACCCCTCAACTCCTTCTGTTTCCCCGATATTTGTGTTGTATCTTTTTACCTATACAAAATAATTTCAAACAAAATTTTGTATTTTATCACTACAAATAAAATATGAATTATGTTATAATTAAGCCTACCTTTTAAGATCCTCAATGACTGTATGCATGAAAATTATATTATGATGGATTACATAGTTGCATCAGTACAGGCTTGTTAAAACTATTTTGCAAGAGTAGATTCTAACCCCCTTATTCATAAACGTTTGTTAACTTAACAAGCCGCTAATAATTGTTTGTCCCTTTCGGTCTTAACAATGTGTCCATAAGAGCAAAAGGGACAAAATTATTAGCAGTTTGTTAAGTTAGCAGACGTTTATGAATATGGGGGTAAGCATTTAGTAGCAGTTATGAGTAAAGTTATTACAGTCCATAGTATAAGTAGCACATAAATTGTGATTCTGATCAAACATTTGTATTACCTACTTACAGCATTTACAGCTTACCCTGTTCACAGGCATTTTCGTAGCAGAAGCTTCTCTACTCAGTCTGCTAACTGCTACAGAGGCACGCGCGGGCTCCGCGCTGCTCGACCGAGGGCCTGTGGCGCTCGGACGCCGCGAATCGGACAGACGGTCGGTAGAACCCAGGCGACGAGGCAAGAACGATTGTCTGCCTTCCATTCTGTTTCCAAACATGATATACACCTTATTGTGTTACTGTGAAGGTTTAATGCTTCAAAATAATCAGCTGCTTTAAAGTAATAAAGGGAAATTCATTTTAAATGCGTTGTGAAATACGTTTGTATTGATATCGGTTTTGTTTACACTTACCTTGACTTGCGGGGAGCCTGCCCCGGAACAAATCTTGTTGGAATCATTTTGTAATTTTATGGTCTCCTTGGGTATATGGATATTCAATCAGGATAGAAATAAATTAAACACAACGAACCTAATTTGCCACTAACGACAGTTACAATTTTTAAACTTTGTTTATGCGACCGTTGACAGTTGACAGAACACAGCGAACGGCAACAGCAAGGAAAAAACGATGCGTTCATGATAATGTGATTGGCAGATGCTTTTTTTTTTTTCTGCCCTCCGGCCGGCAAACAGAACATTACCGACTGCTGCGCTAAACAGATGATTTGCCACCTGCCGGCTCCGTTGAGCAGAAAAATAGTATACACGCATCGGCCGTTAAATGGGAAAGCCTCAGATCACATGTTTACACGTCATCCGAGACATTTCCCATTTAAACGGCCTTGGCATGTAATCTACTATTGCATTCAATAATAAAATCATGTGCCTCATGTGGCCACAAAATTCTAATCTTCTGTGGGTGACTAAAGTTTAACTTTTCCATAACGAAGAATCCTATTACATTATCTGTGACCATTTGGCGGTTTATATTTAATTGGGTATGTAAAGTTTTTTGAAGATGTTTTCGTGTGCTAAGTCTCATTCGCTAACTACTCATGTCTAGTGTGCTACACTAGTATAATACTAATGTAAAACTTTAATGTTAATTATTATATAATAGGCAAAATATAATAAGCAACGTTATTAATCCATTACTTCTTTTAGTATAATCTTCGACAGTATGCCATGTTTCCATGCCATTTTTTTGGAATAAATTTACAAAGAAAAGTCTTCTAATATAATAATTTACTGTTTGTTCAATACTTCTATAATTTTTTGGGTTTCGTTGATTATATTGGGCATTTTAGGGTCCAGAAGACATAGCTTTACAAAGTTGTTGAACTCCGATGGTAGATCCAGAGTGCCAGTTTTTCCTGTACATAAAAACAGTAACATTAGTTTCAAAACAATTCTCTTCAAATTCCAGTATACATATTGATTTAATTTAACTCGTTATAACTACTTATACCTATGGTTTCGATAGCATTTTTCATCACTTCTTCGATATTCCTATATTGAGACACAAGCACTCCTTCATGTGACATTGAATTATGACTTATAATCGGGAAATGTTGAGCGAGTTTTTTTAAACATTCAGCGACGTTGCTTTTTATTTGGAACTTAATTTTTCTAACCTACAATAATAAAATGACATTACAAGTGTACTACCTAGTGCATGTTGTTCCTCCTAGTTTGTCTGATTCTTGTTGAAGCAATATACTTAGTTGTTTTTATTAAGAATACTTAGAAGTATTAGAAACCACTAAGTACTGCTACTATGACTTATCCCGACAAGTTATTTGTATGTGTGCGGGAGCCATGTGTCGATAGAATGGCGAAGCATAGAGGGATAGGTAGGTACCTACTCCTTTGTCTTATGTATTAGAGGTAATATATTTTGATAATCAATCAATGTACCTAAATTATTTTTTATTACAACTGCAGTCACTGAATAATATAACTTGGTATGAACAGATTTCATAATAAGCATGAAAAAAAGAACTTAAATACTTACTGCTTGACCTGAATTGCTCACAATTATTATAAGGATATCGCCTTTGTAAAAGCCCTTTATTTTGCTATGAAGGCTAATTGTTTCAAATACTTTTGAGTTCGCTGCAATTATGATTAAATCATAGACCACTCTGAGAGACCATTCCGTTGTTTTAGAGTCATATTTATTCCAAGTACCTCCCCGCCATACCATCAACTTTTCAATCGACGTAGACCACAAATCTGAAATAATATATTTTTTTATGTACATGTCCACTTATGCGCTTTGATTCTCATTATTAACTACGGTACGGCATTTAGTAACTCACTATCCATTTTCGATAAAAGTTTAAATATTTCGAATAAATAGTACAGAATCAACTCAACTCGGTCTTTTCTCTTTAGTAAGATGCGAGGTGCGAGTATGTTTGTGTTTCGATCAACTTTTCCCGCGTTATTTTTTTTTTCTTTCTGTCCACATGCAGTCCAGTAAGAGTGCAGAAGTATTTCCTTCATTTCCTTGTGAAGTATTTGCTTAAAATCTTAAAATTGAACGTTACTGTAGGACTGAATAATCGTGTCTTTTGACAGGTCTTGCTAACGTCAAGTCTGCTCTAATACTTTGTGCATTTTATTTAATTATAACGTAGTTTTATATTTATTTATTGTTACAAAGTAAACAGAGCGTATAATTCTATTTTTCACTATTATGTTTACACCAAATTTGTATTTGAAAGGAAAATTTACTCTCAAGCTCGGTAAAAATATTCAAATTAAGTATTACAATTATTTCAAATTTTATACTTTTTGAACTATACTTTTGCTTAACTCATTTAGGCTTGTCAATGTGTCATGTCAAATTGTCTTGTCAATAGGCGTATAGTAAACCTAAACAATTCGAGTTTTCTTAATTTACTGTCTCTATGAAGCATTGAAAACTGTGTTCCAGCTGTTAATAAAGTTAAAATATCTCGAGATGGCGGGGACGTACTATTTTGTGATAGTGGGTCACTCGGACAACCCTATTTTCGAGAAAGATTTCATCCCTATTCCAAAGGAGGTTAAGGTACAGTGTTATTTATTTACTGCGCCCAAATTACGATAAACTGTGGCTAAATAGTTGACCATTAATCATATTATTAAATATGGCTAATGATTTAGCACACCCAGTATTATATTCATGTTTAAGGCACCGTTTTCTATTAATACACATTTCTCTTTTAGAAAGAAGATAACAGGCATCTGAACCAATTCATAGCTCATGCAGCGCTGGATCTCGTCGACGAGCATATGTGGAAGGTCACAAACACCTATTTAAAATCTGTGGACAAGTTTAACCAGTGGTTTGTGTCCGCTTTTGTCACAGCTAGTCAGGTAAGCTGCTTCTGATTACAGTATAAATGGGCTAATAATTATTTGACTTACATGAGAGAATTTGTCATAAGGAAATTAATCATAACTCAGCTCATTTTTCATATTTCTCATTTGTTAGTTTTTATCTTACCTAATTTTAAGTGAACATTTTTAACAGATGCGCTTCATAATGGTTCATGACGCGCGTAATGAAGATGGCATCAAAAACTTTTTCACGGATGTGTATGAAGCATATATCAAGCTCATGCTGAACCCCTTCTACAAAGAGGACACACCTATCACGCTGCCGGCTTTTGACAAGAAGGTTCAGTTTTTAGGGAAGAAGTATCTAACATAGATGATCTGTTTGATATTGTTGGTTAATCTTTTTTCTTTTCTTGCAAGGCAAGTAACAGTCCATGTTAATAATAGCCTCCTAAGTGCAAAACCCACAAGCTCAGAATTTAGGTTATGTACTGTTTTCAACCTGTATCAATGTTTTATATCAAACTGATAATTGGGAAACCTCAATAAATGGTTCTTAAGCTACTAAAAAGTAAAAAATATATTGGAGACTTGTTACTATCTGCACTCTTAAGGGGTTCTGTCTACTCAAAGTCAAAGTGAATTACAAAGTTCTGCAGGAAAAGTTATAGTAGGGTAATTAAGGATTTAAATTATAAAATTTATACTGTTATTAAGGTTATGTAAATAAAATATGTATACTTAAGAATTAAAGACATTTCTTAATTTCAAATTACTTTCATTTCTAAAAAGAAATAGTTACAAATATCACAAGTCATTATAAAACACTTAAATATATTATTATTCATAGCCAAGCCAAGCTAGACAATTACATGCAAATTATATCAATTTCTACTATATTAAAGTCTAAGGACTTAACAATAATGTTACAACCAGCTGCATCAAAAAACATGACAAAAATATTAACCACATGTTTGTATGTGAGCAATATTAATACTGACTTTATACACTAAGTATCATTTCTATAGTCAACTAGTTTCAAGGTTACATTTTGTAGTATAGATCAAAACATTGATAAAGAAGTACAGTTATTAATGTTATTATACAGGTTTGGAACAATACAATAAAACAGGTTTACAATATAGCATTGGTTATAAATGGGAAATTGAGAATATTAAGGCAGAGGCCAAGAAATTATAAACCAATCTTATTATTCACATAAATATCAAACGGACAAAAATATCAAATTACAATCTTGAAATCAGCAAGTATAGAAAGTCTTACAAGTTCTTACTATACATTCATGTGTGAATATCAAAAATATTATTATTAATCATATTATATTCCATAATTAAAATTGTAAAGGTATAGATGGTTCAGTAGATAGCTGGTAAACCAAGTTCACTGTCATTTGGATCTGGGATGCTTTCATTTGAAAAATCATCTGTAACAAATAATAAGTTTTAATAAAGGACTAGGTGTATTACTTTCTATTTCCAACTAATTGGTTTAATGTTTGAGATGATCTACACATACTGCTTATGTGAAACCAAAAAAATAAATCATTAGCCTCTAATCAAGCTACAATATTTAAAAAAAGGGACAAATTTATATTTATATCTTAGTGTCGCACCAGAGTGTAACTTAGAAATTACAGCTTAACCTCTCCCAGCGTAGACATCTGTCTTTTCATACAAAACTGGCTCCCCAAGGAGCCAATGGGTACCAAAAGGTTAAAAGTGCTAACAAACCTGTGAAGAATTCATCCTGGTAGGAGCAGTCAAACTCTAGGCTGGTGTGCCGTGTGTCAGGTGCTGGAGTGCGTGGCGGTGACATAGACAGCCTCTTCAGTTCAGGCTCAGGCAGTGGTAGGTAGTCAAGCCAGTCTTTATTGTAATTATCTGAAATATGAAAATGGTTTAATGAATAGTCTCAAATTATACTTAATCACAATAATCACTCATGTCTATTACATTCTATACATGTAATATAAGCTGATAATAAATATTTGGAACTATCTTATTTAAAACAACCTCCTCCCACAACAAGCTTAATAAGGCTTTGTTGTGGTGTGGGTACTAAACCACAACAGACTAATGTAAGATGACTACAAAGGGACAAATATTTGTGATAACAACAGATTTAATATTAAATTATCCTCTATTCAAATTAAAACAGAATTGCAATGTTACTCACACAACAAATATAAATTGGAGTACCTACCATATTTGTAAACGGGCCTTGTGAACTCCAGCTCTTCAAAGTTGACAGCATTATCAGACTTGGCATCAGCGTCGGTGTAGATCAGGGCTCCGACGTTAACGGCTCGTGGCGTGAACGCCTGCCGCATAGGCGTGCTCTGTAAGGCTTTGCCCGTGTTGCAGAGAAAGGACTTCTTAGGTTCCGCGCCTTTCTTCAACGGCTCGTTGGGCTTGATCGGGCCCGTAGAAACCGTTTTGCCCATATTCTCTGTAAATCAACATAATTAACGTGAATTCCACGGACACAAGCAGTCATTTAGCATTAAATCATAATAATATAACATACCAATATTGAAAAGCGGTTGACGCGCCACATTTTTCGTTGGCTGACGGGTGAGGCTGTCTCCAAAGATGTTGAATAACTCAGACATGATGAATTTTGTCAAAAATATAATGCGTTGAAGGACGGAAATCTGGAATACTGTGTTAATTAATAAATAATTTTAGGGATCCAAAATATGCTCTAGCCGTTAACTCGACTCGCTTCAAAATTTGTCAGTTAGTTTACCATAGGCTAATAGAGTTTTTGTTTGTAAACTTTTTGTATTCTACTTTCCGTTTTTTCCATAGACAAAAGTGTTATGACTCAGCTTTATAACGCAATGTTATGAACAAAGTAAACCACTAATTGGAGTTCGAGGCCAAAGAAACTACGACAGATGCGTTACTGTCAAATCTGTCTAAGTCTCTTATGTCATTGTCAAATAAAATTTTCAGGTTTCGACAACCTTTTTGTCATTAATGTTTTTTATTTAAAATAATTCGTAATTAAAACATTACAGACCACTGTAATGTCTGTACACCTTTTTGTTTAATATGGCTGTCACAACTAGAATTATCTTAAAAACACGTAAATACCTAAAAACTTTTATTTTCTTTAAACTAACATTGATATTACAAAATTTTATCGTAAAGAACTTAAAATGATAAGAGCCTACGTTTCAAAGCCTATTTTAACCCTCTTACGCCGACCAGGTATTATAACACCGATTTTTTTTCTTTTTTTTTGGATAATTGTAGTGTTTTATTGACAATTAATCACTTTATCGTAAAAAATCTGGGGGACACATTTTTTGGTTTCAGGCTTATCTGGGTTAAAAAGAAGTTAAATTACCAGTGAACACAAACGACAGCGTGCCATATTTATGAAGACAGTATGGTTAAATTACTAAGTGAGCCCCTGCCTTATCACGGGTTAAAATTATGGGAAAGAAATTTGGAAAAGTAAAATGAGAGCATTTTTTGTATTTTATTTTTTATTTGTCTTTATCACTTATCCTCCTGAGTCCTGGGTAAAAATCGAGTGGCCTCCCATAAAAGCCAAGCAAGAGTCCTTTATAACCAGTCCATCAGTGTTGAGTCCTGAACTTACTGACACTTATTTTAAGGTTTAAAATGCCTTTGTCAGATTTTTGTTGGAACAAAGTTGGTTATACTATATACTCTAAGAGGTATATTTTAAGCATTTTCTTTTACTAATTATTTGGGCGTCATAAAGGCCTCTCGGCTTTTATGTGACTAATATTATATGTACAATGTTTTTTTTTTATCTGGCGAATATGTGTCATTATGTACGAAATCAGGTGTATCTTTGAAAAATAAAATTTTACGAATACGAAATGTGAACATAAAGCACGCTGCAAAGTAATATTTTGGAATTTCCTAAACGTATGCAGAAATAGGGTTTTAATTTATGTGTGGTTAAATTGTTGTACCAAATGTTATTAACACCTGAGGTGATACAAGCGCAATACCAACTTTGTTACTAATAATTGCGGATAATTAAATTTGATTAAAATATCTTATATTTACGTGAAAATAAGTAAATAATATTGTTTCTATAAATTAAAGAATTAAAATTACCAATAAATAAGATATCTCAACGCCTGTTCTTAGAAAATAAGGATTTACTAATGTAAGAACATTTTATTACTGTGGCAATATTTTCATACTATCTTTGGCCTCGAACTCCAATTACTGGTATAAGATAAAATCTACACAATAGAAACTATAAAATACTGTCAATTGAAATTTATATCCATTTTAAATGTTTAATTATTGAAACATATTTTATGAAAATACATCATTTGACTAAACCACATCCATGAATGTAGGATTAATAACCACCACAGATAAAATATAGGGAAGATTCCGTGTATTAAGACATACATGAACAAACTATTGTCATCCTTCACCATCTCAAGACGTATT
>JALPQI010004887.1:0-61721 GCA_025490895.1 Thaumatotibia leucotreta
TATTTTTTTGGGCATGTTGAACACGCGACGATATCTCCATTTAAATGTTTGCTGCAGTCTCCGCACAACATCTTGTCCTGGTAGTAGATATAATTTATGTAGGAAAAATATTAAAGTTAGTGTTTACGCCTTCTCTCGGCGAAATTAAGTACTACTTGGATAAGTCAATAAAAACTCGTAGATAAACTCAAGAGCGAACGTAGTTTTGGTATGGAACGAGAGATGGCGGTGATATCAAATGTTCAAATTTGCGAGGTGGCGTTCAAGGTTATTGAAAATATAATCGCGTCACTTTAGGTCCAGTTTTTTAATTTGGATGTTTTAGATGTATTAATAATATGTATGGCCGCACCCGCACAGTATTTACACTTCCACTAGCACACGAAATGTTGTTGCTCAGTTTTCAGTTTAATTCTAAAGTCAGTTATAGGTCATTGACATCTGGTCATAGCGTCCTTTTAGGCGGCAGTTTAAAAGTTTTGTAATATTAATATTGAACCAAATCGAATTGTCTTCAAAATGTTCCTGAACGTACAAGGCACTATTGAAATGGGTTAGTTATTTAGTTGGTTTGGATATTAGAACGTAAAACACATAAAATGGCACTAGGGGATTGCGAAACTATTGATAGGCACCGGAAGGATTTACGAAGTTGATAATGTCTTAATTTAACTATTGTTTTCTAAGATAACACTTGTCCATGTTAATAACACATAACTACACAATCTTAAACAGTTTTCACAGTTTTAGCGTGACTTAAATTAAAATAAATGATTAAATTCCGCGGGCACAACGTAACGTGACGGCAGCGCCATCTCTCCCTCCTAACTAAAGCTACATTTTAGTTACCTACGCAATAACTATTCTCTACAAAAAATATATTTCAACATGTTCTTATTGAAAATCACGGGTAAGAATATAATAGGAATATTAACCACGCGTTTATAATTCCGATCAATCTCTTCGATCAGTCGACTCGTACAAGCAGTGTTCAGCATAAAGTATAAAGGTTTCGAAGAAACTGACCTTCCATTAACTACAAGAGCCTTCCCACTATATATACATTATTTTTACTTATTAAAAGTATTAAACGCAGCATGTTTCGTGTAAATTAATCTCCGACAAAAGGATCAAAACGCACTATCAGATACTAGAGCCGACCCTTTCGCCCTGCGCGCCCGTTGATGTACGAAATATATGGACATCATTTAAAAGTGCGTATGTTTTGTATTTTGTTATACTAACAATGGGCTTGTCCATCGATCACGTCATACGATTTTGGCCTGTTTTAGACCCCCCATCCCCCATGGTGATATTTGGTGATATTTTCAATATGACGTAATTTTTTGCCAACTTAAGTAGTCCTTTTAATAACACTTGATTTTACGTACTTTTTAGCCAACTATGAGGTAAATGTTCGCGAAGTTTTAAACTTAGTGTCTAAAGTGTTTTATAAAAAAGTAAAGTTTTTTACTGGTTATAATGCTGTTCAGCAAATTTGAGTGTAACAAAAAATTACACGTGATTTGTCCGTTGACCCCCCCTCCCCTATGGTGATAATTGGTGATTTTTTCTTGACCCCCCCTCCCCCTATACAGTATGACGTGCTTAATGAACAAGCCCCAAGGATTTTAGATCGTTTCTTTAGTTACTAAATCTTTAGTAGATATACTTACGATAGAAATCTATGATCGTGCATTCCATATGCAGGGTGTCCTCAGAGATGTAATCAGTTTTATTCAGACTTTGTCTGTTTTTACCGAGACCCGCGGCAATCAGTTGCTAGTTGTTAGTGGAGTTAAAACAATGTAAAATACTACGCTTCCTCGGCACAGAGCAGCAGCGCGTTGATGTCTTTTCTATAGGAACAGGAATTATTTTTTCACCACACTGCTCGTAAACACGCTGTTTGTCCTTCAATTTCAGAGCGCAAAACTGTGCTTTAACCTCTAGAGGTTAAAGTATTTTTTTTTATCTTCTGGGTAGACTAAAGCAATAACTTATACGGCCTGAGAGTGCAATAAGCTTTTTGACGTTTGAACTAGACAGTACGTTCGAAAACTCAATAGTTTCAAACAGATTCATACACATGAACCTTTTCTTGTAAAAGGTTTTTAATTAAAAGTTCTAAAAATACGACATATAAAAACAATAGGAAAATAAAAGTGTTGACACTATGCAAATTTCAGAACGCATCCGAATATTTTTTTTTTAAATCTAAACGAGTTCTGTCGTGTTTTGTACATTCATGTGTTTTGTTTTCTTTCACTCTTAATTTTCAAGTTTTCGGGTAATTGCGAGATGCGAAAGTGGGATAATTCCGAAAATCACAGAAAAATCGCCAAAAACTACATGAGTCTCATTTTGGAATTATCCTGAAGTTTTAAGCATTGCCACGCCATGATAAATATTTGATGTTATTGTTTTATTATTTGTTGATTTAAGTATTTTTTGGAAGTTGAGGACTTGCAAATAAATACCTTCTAATTTGTTATGTTTGAGTTTTATTTCGCATGTTTCCTCGCTTTAGTGTGGTGAAAAATGTTGTGTTTCACTCGGCAGCAAAGCTTGTTCAACTCTCGTGCCTTAAAACCCTCGCATCGCTCAAGATTCCATTTTATGAACCACTCGCTGCGTTCGTGGTTCAAATTCTGGAATCTTTCGCTTGCTCGGGTTTCAATATTTGCACGAGAGTTAAACAATCACTTTGCTCCCTAGTAAAACAAATAACTATTTCTAAAGGAACATTAAAAATATTACATTTGCGTTTCGAACTTTAGGCACTATGGGCTCAGCGGCCCTACCGCGAACACCGAAGTTCGTAAATTTCGGAGATTTGTCGCTGTCACTCCCACGAAGACGTCATTAGAGTGACAGAGAAAAATCCCCGAAATTTGCGAACTTCGGTGTTCGCGGTAGGTGGCTATAAGCATCCAGGCCTACTACCTCGCGGTTGAATATCGCGGTAAATTCGTAAATTTCGAGGATTATTCTCTGTTACTCCAAAGTAGAAGTGTGCGCCGATCGAAAAATCATCGGCGGCGGCGTCCGATGGTTTTTTGACCGGCGGCGGCGGCGTGATCGGCGTGAAATCGGCGTGACCTTGACTGAATTCGAAACAAAGCTGTTGCCCAGAAATGTGGTCTAAACGTTCTATATTTAAGTCATGGAAGTATGTGCTTCATCATAAAACATTAAAAATACTTCAAATTATCATCATAATCATTTCAGCCATAATATAAGACGTACACAGCTGAATATAGTATAGGCCTCCTCTTTGGACCTCCGTTTATACTGGTTAGAAGCGACCTACATCCACCGCCTCCCGGCGATCTTCATAAGGTTTGTTTGTCCATCAGCGGACGACTAAGCTCCGTTTGCCAGACTGTGGTCTTCAATCAATATGGCCTGCCCATTGCCACTTCAGCTTGCTAATCTGGACTTCTAGAGGGCTATGTCGGTGACTTTAGTTCGTCTCCGGACCTGGTCTCATCATTTCGGATTCAATAAAGTAAAGAAACTCCGAATATAGCTGTCTATAGCTCGTTCAGCTACTTTGTCTCTTGAATTATGGCTGACAGTAAAGGACCATGTTTCAACGTCGTAACTCAACATTTCGTCTTATGGCGGTATGTCGGTAATGTCGGACGAAAATAAATTGCATAGTTTCCTAAACATTGCCCAACCGAGTTGAATTCAATCTGTTGACGTCTTTCTCGAAGTTGAACTTACTTCATTGGACTATTTTGTCCCACGTAGGCGTACAAGTCAAAAACTTAAAGTACCGAGTTTTCAACAGAAACTGGGATGGGCACAATATTAGCATTTGACATAAGTGTTCATTTTTATGCTCACTGATTGGGAACCTCGTTTGAGGTCATCGAGGATCGTGCTGAGTTCCTCCATTGGCTTGGCATGGCAACGATGTCGTCGACAAACCGAAGGTGAGTGATGTATTCTCTATGTGTGGCCATGCCAGCTCCTTGCCATCCCAGGAACTTCAAGGCGTCTTCCATTGCGGCAGTAAACAGCAAAGAGTAAAGTAATATATATGATAAAGAGAGCCCTCTTGTGGAATTTTCTTGCATGCATGGTTGAAGCGCCATCTTTAAATTCGTTCCGGAACTAATAATCATGTATACACCCATTAATATGTATACACCGTCATAGCCTGCTAATGATTAGTTCCGAGTAACGAGTTATTTTGTTCTGGTTTTTAAGTTTCTCTACATTTTTAAAATATAACACACTTGAAAACCAAAACAAAATAACTCGTTACCCAAAAAAATATATATATAGGTATGCCTATAGGAAGAATAAAATAAAACACAAATTTTATAGTTTTCATTATTTTCTATTTTTGTACGATATAAGCGTCAATATCGCGAACAAAGCGTCTATTTCGCACAATCAATACAAAAATAACAGCATAACACAAAATTGTGCTTTTAGCACAACACAAAATTAAAAGCGTCAATATCGCGAACAAATAAGCGTCTATTTCGCACAATTGATAATGTTTAACACAACAGAAAACAGCGGAGCAGTTAAATACACAAACTTTTACGGAGGAATAAGTTCAACTCAACGTAAAAAGCAAAGAAAACATGCTACTTGTTTACATGTGCAATGCCAAAACTCTTTCAAACTTCATCTTGACTTCAACGACAAATTAGTGGTCGTTTTTTTGTTCGATTTTATGGCATCATTAGTGGTCGTTCAATATTTCACACATAATAAAGTTTTGGTAACCTATTAATTAATAAATACTACTTTAAGTAATTAAAAATATTTATTAATTTTATACCTTCTACCTCTAAATAGTAAATTTTAATAAAATACTAAATATTTTAATAAATTTGAACAAACAGTGACATCTATTGGTAACTATTAGGGCTACACGTAGTAGTAACAGGCACCCACACACGTACGCTAAACAAAGGGTGCATGTGTGCGTGCCTATTTTCGGAACTGCAAAGCAGATGGAACCGCTATCTAAGGGAATTGACCCGTACAAAGAAAGTGTCTAGCCCCTGGTAAACAGTTTCGGAGAAATAACGTCTGTATTACGCCTCTTCGCAACGGAATCGTGTTCATGCTCTGCTCCTGTATTTCGTCCAACATTGTGGACTTCAACACTTCGATATACCGATAGTACCGATCATATTTCCACTGAACCGAAGGCTTTCTCATGGGCAACAATCGCTAAGCACAATGGGAAATTACACTCTTCAGTCTTTTGCATAATTTGCTGCAGCTCCATATCGTGCGAACTATGGGGCCAAACTATAGCTTCCTTAGAATCCAGCTTGTTCGGGAGGCTAAAAACGTCAAGTCCGTGTTTTACAGTCTGATGACCCTAGAAAACAGTTCAAAAACATGGCTCAGGAATGAGACGGGCTTGTACTTCTTCAAACGGGTGTTATTAATATTAGCTTTTTTGAAGAACAACACCAACTTGGTTCTGTTCTATGTGTCAGACGTTTTTCGAATTACAGAGCTTCTGGGCGACTTAATTAACTGGTGTAACACTCGCTCTTAGAAGCTCAGTTATTCTGTCATCGCCCGGCGCCTTGTTGGTCCTAACCTTTTTTTTTAAGGGGGGGAAATGCTTTACGCATACCACTCGGTTGCGGGAGGGGACCCTAACTAAATCTCCCCCCCCCCCCCCATATGCCACCTCGTCGCCTTTTTGGCGGGGCTACGAGAACGCTCTCGCTTACATTCGCAACCCCGCCGGCGGCAGTTGCTTGCCAGCAGCTCCTTCGCGGGTGTCCGAAGACCCTCGACGCTGAGCGCGCCTTCCTCCTCGGTCTCCATGATGCATTGCGGCGGACCCTCCCGAGACCGTTACAAGGAGACCGTGGGTGCCGGAAAATTTCCCGGCACCCTGCGCCATATCAGGTCTGTGGTTATGCCGCCGACCACACTTCGGCTGCAGAGGATAGGGCGAGCGGCAACGACAACACCGATACTCCTCTTCCTCTGCAGCCCCACCGACGCCGTTACGGCGAAACGGCCCCGCCAATGTCGCAGGGGGTAGGGAGAAAGGCGCTCCGTAATACCATCATGCCTCTCCCCCTGCGATCCCGCCTCGGCCGCAGAGGATAGGGAGAGCGGCAACGACAACACCGACACTACTCTTCCTCTGCGGTCCACCTCCACCTCCACGCGTCCTAAGTGGGCCAGCCGGCGGCCCAAAACTGGCCGGCTCTGGTTGCCTGTTCGCTTCACCGTGGGTGACCAATCCACGGTTACTGAGCCCCTCCACCACGACTAGGTGGGCACCCTACGGAGGGTTGTTGGTCTTAACCTGCTTTAGCGCCCTCTTAATCTTGCACTGACTTATGTCAGCGATATCCTCGGTATAAGGTCAGGACAGCGGCCCTACCGCGAAAAACGATATTCGTAAACTTCGAGGATTTGTCTCTCTTACTCTAACGACACCTTCGTTGGAGCGACAGAGAAAAATCCTCGAAATTTACGAATTTCGATTTTCGGGGTAATAGGCCTGCTTGGCTCTTGGATCTCCTACCAAGCTGTCAACGGGCTTTACGTCCGAAATGTAGGACTGGAATTAGGCCTACTACCGCGAAAATCATAATTCGTAAATTTCGAAGATTTTTCTCTGTCACTCAAACGAAGGCGTCATTAGAGTGAGCGAGACAAATCCTCGAAATTTACGGATTTCGTTTTACGCGATAGGGCCGCTGGTCATAGAACCTCTCGATCTCACCGAAAATCTATGCTTTTGTTAACTTTATGGCAACTTCCCTTTTCGACTTTGTTAGCTAGCGTGTTCGTGGGTTTACAAATATTGCAGGTCTATTTTAAAACCTTTTAGTAATATTGTTGTTACAAACAGCTAAGTTTTCGATGCATTTTGAAGTGATTCTGTGAATATAAAAACAAAGTACGCGGTCAAATTGTAAACCTTTTCTTTTGCTGTGGATTAATTATTAGAATTAAAAACGAAACAAAATTTTTGACACGCCGATTTCACGCCGGTCAAAATCATCGGCGGCGGCGGCGTGGAAAAATCATCGGCGGCGGCGGCGCGGCGGCGCGGCGCACATGTCTACTCCAAAGAAGGCGTCATTAGAGTGAGAGAGACAAATCCTCTAAATTTACGGATTTCGAAGTCCGAGATAAGCTCAAATACACTTAATAGAAGATTTTAGACTTATGAACGTATTGTGTTTATTGGTAGTTTTTTCTTTGGTACAATCCAATATTTGCTATTTATAATTTTAGACTTGGTTTTGGACCATAGTTTAGAGCTATTTAACGAACGTTGCGGTAGCTAGTCATTAGATTTTGTTCAGTTTGCTTTTATTAACATAACTAGCGACCCGCCCCGGCTTCGCACGGGTACTATACCTACATAAAAACCTTCTTCTTAAATTACTCTACCTATTAAAAAATCTCATCAAAATCCGTTGCGTAGTTTTAAAGATTTAAGCCTACAAAGGGACATATAGGGACAGAAAAAGTGACTTTATTTTATACTATGTAGTGATGATACAAGCAAGTTTGTTTCTACACTTGGCTTGGGATGTCCATACACTGAGGTCGCCGCCCCGCCCCCTGTCGGCGCGCGTGCGCAGGTATCGTAATTGCATCTTACGAGTAAATGAAGCGTGTGACCGCTGACCGAGTGTCCGCCCCAACGAACACTAGCCTTGTCGAAAACATTACCCTGTTTTCTAGTAATGCAGCCTTTATTTTGAATTATGGGCATTTTCAAAATATAGTAACGTAATCGTTTTCTCGTTTATGTATACGAGTAATATAATGTACCTAATATTTTCTTCGGTTACCGCGAGGATTACACATGAAATAAAACTATGTAAACGGATAAACTCGCGTATATTAAGTAACTAAGTGTTCGAAACGTCGGAATGAATTTAAAATTAGTTAATATACGCGAGTTTATCCGTTTACATAGTTTTATTTCATAATGTACCTAATTATATTAAGATTAAGGTACGATGGGACTGACGTAATCGTTAGATTAAAAGTCCCTAATTCAATGAAGAGAAAATAAAAACCGTTTAAAAAGGGACAGCCAATCAGACATTATAAAACCTTATTTCAGCCAGGTCGGAATTTAAGCTTGAACGGCGATTTTATTTATTATTATAGCTTATACATTTAATTTAATAGCTAAGTTTAATATTAACATTAAAACAAAGTTTTTATTGAAATTTAGTGCGTAATTCTCGTTAAAAACCAGACTAAACTAAAATTAAGGTTTTTTAATTTCGTGCTAATTGAGAGTCCCTAAGTGAAAAAGCTCTTGTACCTATAAGGTAGCAAAAAATAAGTGCACCCGTTGCCTGTGAGATTTTGGGAATCAGAATAGGTTCCCTAAGAGGTTATTTAAAGAGAAGGGTTTTTTTTTCTAAAATACCTACCTAATTATGTGCTAGGTACCATAACGTCTATAACTACTTAGAACTGCTTGAATTTATTATATATGGCTTATAATAATATATACAGGGTGTCCCAAGAACTAGTGATATACTGGTGGGTGACGTAGGACCGCAAGGGTTATCCGAATCATCATGTGGGTGATACGTCCTACCTCACCTACGTTACCCACCTTCAGTATATATCATTACTTCTGGGGATATGCCCTGTATAACTGGGCATTTTCACTTCTAGGGACACCCAATTAGCTTAACTCTCTCAAAAAAGTTAACTTCGATCTCAGCTTTGTAACAGCAATTAAGCATTAAATATTAACAAAAATATTTTTTTATCATTTAATCCAGAAATAATACGCGTTTACTACTTACTTACTCCGCTGGCTCAGCGACCCAAAATGAGTCTTGGCCTCCGACACCAGAATGCGCCATTTTCCTCGGTCTTGCGCCAACTCTCGCCAGTTGGTAACTTGGAGCTCGCGCAGACCCTTGTCGACCATGTCACCCCAACGGTATCTAGGGCGACCAATCGGGCGTCGACCTCGCGGGCAACCGAGGTATGCTTGTTTGACCCTGCGATCCTCCTCCATCCTCTCAAGGTGACCCAACCAACGGAGTCTGTGGGCTTTTGTCTCTCCCATCTCAATCTCCTGGTTCTTTAGCACTCTCCAGCTTCCATCCGGCTGTTGCTTTGGGCCAAGGATCTTCCGAAGAATCTTCCTCTCTGTGACCAGCAGCAGGTTCTCTTCTTTAAGTGTCAATGTCCATGCTTCGCATCCATACATTAGTATAGGTCGCAGTCTGGTTTTATAAATCCGGAGTTTGGTGGATTTACTTAGAAGTTTAGACACTAACACTTTATGAAGGGCAGCAGCGCATCTCAAGGTATTCTGGACTCGAACATTGATCTCCTCGCGTAATACGCGTTTATGCTATATAAAAACATTAATAGAGTAGATTTACGTAAATATTTCATGCTTAATTGTCGTTACAAAGCTGACATCGAAGTTAACTTTTTTGAGAAAGTTAAGCTAATTGGGTGTCCCTATAGAAGTGAAAATGCCTAACTATACTGTCGCTTAGAGCTTAGTTGGGGAGTGTTTATAATGCTCCGTTTTGCAGTGAGGGTGATCTATGACAAACAGGGCCGGATTTAGGGGGGGGGGGGGCTACAGCCCCGGGGCCTCCACAAAAGAGGGGCCCCCACAGTAGAGATTTGGAAAAAAAAAATCAAATTCTAACTAGTAAAATTTTTTTTTGACTATTGAAAGTGATCTACTCCGGAAACTAGATTTCAGAAAAATCATCAACGATTTTTCGGCGAAAGAAGCTCAGAAGATTCCGTTCGTTAACGCTAAAATTCAATTTCAGATAATTCTCGTTTCCGTTTGTTAAATAATAAAATAATGTATACTTGTTTCCACAAAAAAAACTTTTTTCAAAAACTTGACTGAAAAAATTTGTCTACTTTATTTGGAAAATAATTGGGGGCCAGGGGGCCTCCACTGCTTTGTTGCCCCGAAGCCTCTCAACCTCTAAATCCGGCCCTGATGACAAATATACGCATTCCATCTCAATTCGCCCTTGCATCAATCTCCATTCGACATTCACCACACTTTCGCTATACTCGCCACTCCACCATAAATGCGCTTCTATTACCACGGGTTCGTAGTGGTATTAGTCTAGTCCAATGGCTATCGACTTTAAACTCGCTTAAGGTTTTCGCACACTATATCAACTCCACACCCACTCGACTCAAGTCCAATCATTGAAATTTAAACCCTGTGTCATATATGTTCAAGCTTTAATTTCAAAAAATGATATTAATTTAGTGTACGACGAGTGGCCTACGCATCGTACACTAAAGGTCAACCCCGACTTGTTTGTCACGCAACGACCACACGTTGTCCACGCAACGACTATGCGTTTGCGACTGACGTGTATCGAGGGACCATTGGGTGGATGACCATTGTGACCACCAGGGTGACCATTGGGTGGATCAACTAGTTGACTACTCATCGTGAGTGTGAGTCGAGTTGCTGCCGCGTTGGCGTGGAGTTGTTATTGTCTGCGAAGACCTTTATGGTACTAACTACACACTGCAGGTAAAGCTAACCTCTCTTTCTAACGCCCCTTTCATGCCAATGTTTACTTGTTTTAGAAGTAGACGTAGTAGTTTATGCTTATATTTTCTTCCTATGGCCCCACTATGTCAAAATTTGTAGAAACGAACAAATCATAACATAGCTCGCATAGGAATGTGTAAGGGTAGTGTGCATTTCTGCAAGCATGGCTCAAAATAAAGGCAGTTTCTTATTGCTGCTCCCCATGCAATTGAGTCCTAGTCTAAGCCTTTATTTTGAGCAATTTTAAGAAGAAGTATCCATCTGAAGTCTCATCCGACATTGGATTCCGAATAAGAAAACGTGAAGACTCTTACTCTTGCAACAATTTATGCTAAAAAACAGCAATTTGGATACATGATTTAAGTATTTCTGCTTCAAAAAAAGATTTATATTATGAATACGTAGGTACAGTCGAGGAATTTAATTTCCTACCCATTTCGTACAGTCAAGGGCATTAATATATATACACTTCTCCATACTGATTCCTTACAAATGTGTCTATATATTAATGCACTCGACTGTACCTTGTCACAGTGACAATCAATATGAAAGCTGCTAGGACTGTCATATTATAGCTACTATGACAAGGTACGAAATGGGTAGGAAATTAAATTCCTCGACCGTACGTCAATGTGGAAACTCATGGTAAATAGGAGTTCAGGGCCGTAACGAATCGGCTGATGTCCATCATTACTGTCATTAGCTATTCGACTCGTGACAATCGCTCCACTGACATCGCATTTCGCTTTCATTTGTTTATATTACGGTCATCTTCGGTTGGGGCCGCCGGAAATTAGGTATCACGTTTATTTGTAGGAGCCGTAGGAGAGCGAATGTTCGGCGTTTTTACTGCGTTTTCATTTCGTCATTGTCGTCGCGGCAAGTATTGTTTCAATAGATGACTTTAACCTCGCAAGGCCCAACGTCCTATTTTTAAGACATAGAAAAATACTCAAAGAAATTTGAATTAGGTAGGTACATTTTGTGGGCCCCAAAATAAAAAATATAATGTCCTTTTTTTAGGACATTGGGTTGTCCATTTCACTTGTCTTAAAAATAGAATGGGCCTTACGAGGTTAACAGCTAGTGTTATACTGCCGTGCTAACTAAAAAGGACGCATCTCCCATAGAACAACTATGAGAGATGCGTCTTTTTGAGTTTAGCACGGCAGTATAGGTGTTATAATGTTAACGTAATTCAGTACCAATACCTAGTCTAGCGTATCTAGCAATGTATAAGTTGCAGAACATTCTCAAAATTGCGGGAATGTACTCGGAAATTTCCGAGAACTTTCATGGGAATTTAAGAGTAACTTCTCATTGAGAACGTTTCCATGAGAACTAATGAAAAAGTGTTTGACCAAACGAGCATTCGCTCATTCTATCCCCCACTCTATGAAATTCATTCGTTATACAAAACGTGATTCGTCGAAATTCTTTGATTTCGTAGAGTGGGGGATAGAATGAGCGAATGCTCGTTTGGTCTAAATGCACCTAAAAAAGAATATTGTATTTCACAATTGAGTAATCAAGCCATAAATTATACCTTAAAAGGCATGTATTTGTATATACAACAGTTTTGGCATAATTAGATTCCTTGTAAAATTTAAATTATCGATAACATTCTCTATAGAATTTTCGCTACTTAAGAAACTTCTCCTCGGTACAATTCTAGTATAGCGTAATCAATGTTATTACTACTCTACTCAGCCTTCCGTTTCGGTAATAATCGCAGGACGACAATAACTAATCGGAGTAGGATATACATAGTTAATATAACTACAAACATCAAAATAAATAAAAAAACAATTAGGGGTGTTAGAAACACCTAAAGGCAGCTATCGCGATCGTCGAATCTACACTCTCTCTATTAAATGTTGCCCACGTATACAATGTTGCCTTAGCCTACTCACTCATGGCTAAGCTATATTGCAAATTTTCTGGAATTCTACCTTCTTTGATCTACCATGTAGACATGGAAGTAATTGGTATTAATTCACATGATGGGTGTTACGCAACCAAGTTGATGGCCCATATATCAGCGCGAGTAATTATTATAATTCGTGTATGTCTGTCTATAATATCTATACACATATTGTAAGCTTGGGTTACGGGTTGTTCTGCGTTCGACCGAACTAGGATGTCAATACAAACGAATGTATGATTTGTGATCCGATTCGGGCTTTTACGGTTTATGTGAAAATATCTGATATTATTACCTATCTACGAGTATTAGTACCAGGTAGGGGAAAGTGAGGAGTGACGTACACCGTAGAGTAAGACGTATGCCTCGTAGAAAAAAAGTACGAGCAATTTTTAAATGAAATCAATGTTGCTAGGTGGCTATATTATCTGGTTTTCATAAAAGTTCAGCTTAGAGCTAATACAAAGTAAAGTAAGAACGTCAGATAGTTTTTCCCAAAAAATGAAAATTGTACGAAAGCGCCCCATGCGTACATAGTATTTATTACCACGGTATTAGTTTTGTTCTCAACTGTCTGTATTTATTTACAAATATTTATTACATATATCGACGACTTCATTTGGAAATAACAATATTATCACTAAACAAAAATATTGGGGTACATTCGTACAGTAAGGATTCTCATACATTCTTGGCTGTACGAAAGTACCCCAACCAAAAATAAAAAAGTTGATAAAAAAAATAAAAATAACCGGAATCCTTATCATAAAATAAACCATTCCATATGTAGTTCAAAAATTTGCTTAATGAAGTGTAATAAGTGTATTTAATTACGTTTGTATCTGAGCAAAGCTTTATTTAAAAATGACTCTTGTAATTACTTTGATTTGAGGTGTCAAAAACACGTTTTAATTTTTTTTAAGAAACTAGCTGCCATATTTTCTTCCCTTCTCGGTGGTGAGTTATGCATATCAGTAGCCGTTATACATAAAAATATGAACATGTTCGCGTGTCGGATAGCGACTGTACGAATGCTCCTGCTGTACGAATCCCCTATATGTGCAGATATGTATGTAGGTGAACAATTAGAGGCATTATAAAATTTAAGATGATTCATTCGATTTAAGATGATCAATTTCATCCCGTACGTAGTCGTTATTAAAAGAGATAGGCAGGCGCGGACATGCAGATCCAGGATTTCGTCCAGGGGGGATTGACTTATTATAATAGTCTTTATACTGAAATCTATTTTTTCAATCGTCAAAAAACATCAGCTAGGTTTCAGTGTCAGAGGGGGTGGGCAAGTGCCTGGAGATAGGTCCGGAGAACATTACAATTCTACGGTAGGTACATATGAGTACGGGACGTGTATAGGTTTTTTACCGACGCCAGCATAGACAAAATTCTGAATTCTTCTTTCACACCATTTTTTTTATTCACATATATTATATAGGTACAGCTCATAAATACCAAATACGTCCTACAAAACAGTTTTTACGGTTTGACTGTATATTCTACGTCTCTACTCTCTTATACCTAATATAGGGGAGACCAGGTATAAAAGTAACGCGGGATGAACGTAACAAATTCGTTTAAAATTTTTCTACGACATTTATCCGAACATCCTTTAGGGCATTAGATGCCATTTCAATTCCCCCCTAACCTCAGTTACACCCACGGTGCTGTGACGGCAGGTTATGCGTGTAGTGCTATGGTCCCAGAAAAATGCGTCAAAAGTAAGTTTTTAACGATTTTTTCAATCTTAGCTAGATTTTTCATGGTAAACGCTATAGCTTGCGTTTTGCATGGGTGTTGTAAAGTCACTAATCATTTACAGTTTGAGGGTTGCAAATCAATGTTTTAATGATGCTTTTTATGTTTTTTGCTACATGTTTGTGGGATTCTGGAAATTCGATACCCAGGGATGATTGAAACAACTTGTTACTTTCATCCCGATTTCCAAATTGGAGGCTCATTGGTACACCTATGTGCTAGCGTTTATTAAATAACTCATATACTTAGTGCCTTTTTGTTGCAGAATGTCTAATATACTCAAAATAATAACAGACAGAAGTCCACCAAAATAGAAATTATAGCTTTAGCTGCAGTTGAGGTGATCCTTTTTTAATGCCCTACAGGGACGCACCAAAGACGTACCAACTGGCTCACATCACTTTATATGGACATGTAAAGTAAAGCAAAGCTTTACTTGAAAGTTCAGCGGCACTACCCAAGGCGGGATTTGTTTCTGGAAACAAATATTCACTGTCAATGAGGAGTAAAACACATTTTTTTATCATATTTGGTACATTGTGTGATTAGCTTAGTAGTATACTCAGAAATAAAGACAATGCAGGAAGCATTTAATTCCTTGGGCCTAAGCATTTGTTTATATGCCATTTAGAATAAGACAGAAAGTTGATTGCTCTCACGTCACTCATATATCCTATAGGTATAAATTAATTTCGTCTCATATAATACCTAATGTTAATTACATTCATTCATTGTTACTGTTCGTCTTTGAGATAGTGATATTGTAAGACTGTTGATTACTTAAAAATACTAATTACACATAATTATATTGATTATTTTATAGTTATTTACTTTGTTTCTATTATCCCTATGCACTGTTACAACCAGCCCTGGGGGTAGGGATAATTGCAACAAATTCCATCCTTCACTGTGAGCCATTTTTCTATAAAACTATTCGATGTATGACGTTTATTTTGGTACCAAAAGATACATTAAATATGTGTCTATTGAACATTAAGATGGAAAGTTTGACAACTGCTACCAAAAAAATATAAAAAATCAAAAACTGAAAATTGTTACGTTCATACCTGGTCTCCCCTACCTATTAAATATTAATGATTGTCTTTAGTTTTTTGTGTACATTAGATAAATAAATGTTTATAAGCTATCGGTCGTATGGAGAACAGGCCAGCAGGGAGGGAATGTGTTCGTGCATGTGATGCATCGGCTGGGATCGTAATGCGGCAATTTCGCCTTTTCGCCGATTGCTGCGTGCCGTGCTCAAGTAGCGTCGGCAAAAATCTTCCAGTTGTATTTTGATTTTGTACGGATAATCTAAACTATCTTTCTCTTTTTTCTATTTCATCGAAGCAATATGGTTTAGCTTGGCACTTCATTCTTACATAAATGTTCTTATGTCTGTCTTGCTTGTCGAGAGGTCACAATTCTCGAGCGACTTTCATCGAATGTTGTGTTTTTTTTAATAGTGGTGCAAGGAAATCTAAATAATATTTTGATTTATTTCATCCCAAATCCAAGCGTGAAATCTATGTAAAATGATATTTTCCTGTGCACATAGATACAGTACACATACACACACAGAAGGTATTATCATCAGTGGCCTATTTCACCATAATTACAAGTGTGACAATTGTAAAATATCACTGCTACTGACGTCACGGGCCTCCGTAGGCTACGGCTATCGCTTACTATCGGACAGTCCACGTGCTCGTTTCCCACCAACATAAAATTATTACTAATAACGTTATTATTTCGTTAATAAACTACTTTTTATTTTCCGAGACCCGTGACAATTGTCGCAAGGTTTAGTAGTTAGGTACAATTTTCATTAAATGTTGACATGAGGTTCAGCTTATGTCGGAATTTCGCTACAATTGTCGTGTTGTTTGTGACAATTGTAATTTTGCTTCGCAAAAAGTAGTTATTTATTGATGATTTATTTAAATTCCTGCACTACATTTTATGTTGGTGGTAAATAAACGCACTGCCCTTCCGATAGTAAGCGGTAGGTAACTGTAGCCTATAGACGCCCCAGATTAGAGAAACCGTAAATTTACAATTGTAGCACTTGTCAATGTGGTGAAATTGGGGCCAGGTTAAAAACGAAATGAAAGCGCCCTAAATATAGGTTTGTTTGTCTATGTAACCCTGCCATTATTGCTACTACCCACGGTCCCGCCTATTTACAATCACTGATGGTTACATTGTGGCGAACACAATTTGTATCATTCTACGCCTATCGCCACATCTCGACGGCTTATTCGTGTGAAAAATCAGCAAGGAAAGCGCTGCACACTGCCAACTAATTTCTCACTTTCTCTGGTCAAACAAGGTCACTAGAAGACCACTGGCCAATACAGGGTGAAATTTAAGTCTTAAAAGGCACCTAATAAATTAATAATAACGTTTTTCTAACTCTAGATGCAACTAATAATAATAAGCCTATCAAAAGACCGGGATTTATAGGCCCGTGATCAAACAGAGGTACAAATAATAATAATAAAACATTATTATCCAATTTCCGTGGGTATCCCATACATTTTTGGGATATCTTGGTACCTAGTTATCAACTATATAAGACTACCAATATATCCAAAAGTTTTTGCATCTCTCACGGGATTTGTGTGATAAGGCTACCACCGAAGTCACGGCGGTTGAAACGGTCGGAGAAATGCCCTTTAATTCAATTCACTTGAAAAATAAGGATTTTGAGACTTTTTCTGCTACTATAGGATAGGGCGGTGAGATGGCTTGGTGAGTAATTTGTGGGGCATTTAAGTAATTGTTAGTTGTTTATAAGAGGTAGAAAATACTTAAATAGTACATTGTGCATCAAGGGAGGTAAGTACGGAATTACTAACGAGAGTGTTAGAACTGTTAGAAGCCCGACGCCGTAGGCGGGGCGGGGCGGGACTTTTAATGACTCGAGTTAATATTCCGCTTACCGACCGTGATGCATACAACATACAATGTTTTTCATCACACTTGACGACAAAAAAAATAAGTTTTAAGACAAAATATTATCAAATGACGTACTGACATTTCTATGACTCCCTACTAGGTAATTTCACTTTTCTATTACTCCCGCAAGCATGGCGCGCTTAGACAGCAAGTGTGATGAAAAACGTATTACTCTTCACGACTTACGTTTCACAATTTATATTGAACACAAGGACACACTGACTTGTGGACTTAGCGAATTGACAACATTTCATATTTTTTAGTGCTAGTTTTATTGTCTGTTTTGAAAGAACTCAATATTAAAAGATACACGTATTTTTTATTTTTGAATAAAATTGCAAATTTAGTGAGAAAATCCTCTTTTATTACTACTTCGAGCAGAAAGAGCGTAAGTTACAAACGTCAAAAATCTGCTAAATGATGTCACAAGTGATGTTTCAAACACATAAGAAAACGATGAAAATCGGTGACAAGTGTCAAAGTGTCACTGCCAAACACAAGAGACATTCAAACCACAAGATTTTTTTGGTTATAGTGGCAGCTCTGAATCAGCTATGTGACGTCACTTCCCCTTTAAGCTATTATTACGATTTTTTACAAAAATATTGCGAAATAAAAATTAAAAATATATTTTTGTGATCTACATGCGTATATATCTCGAAATGGTTTTCGATTTAGGGACATTGAAAATTTTGAAACGTTGTCAATTCATCAGCCGCTAGTCGGTCATAAATCAGTTTTATAAAAATTTTGTGCTGTCGGCGCAGCGCCCGCGCAGGTTCTCACGCAATTATCAGTTGCCTGAACTACCCTTAATTTCAGAGCGAGCGGCTTATTAGCTGCCCTCACTTGTAAACATTCGTGGTACGCTACGCTTCTATTTTGTGTAATTGTGGTGTTTGGGGTTTCGCAATTGTGATAGTTTCCGTAACTGTTCACGATCTAGGGATCTGTCTAGGTACAGTCAAAGACAAAATAAGGTGTATACAAAAATGTTCAAAAATATGTCCCAGTGCCAATGACATTAAATAATAAATGGACGCACAGAGCCAAACAAAAAAACCAAGAAAAGTGGCACTAAAAGTCATTTCTATCATGTATCATAAACTATAATTAAAAAAACTCAAAGAATAAAAAACTTTGTGAAGTGAGCAATAAGTGTCAAATTTGCGAACAACACCGCAAAATAGTAGAAAATTTTTATGTTCAAGGAATAATGATGCTATACCGTAAGGTGACCAAATGTCAACTGTCAGAACTGAATAGCGGAGCAAAAGGACCGCAATATTTACTTCTGCAGCCCATTTTTTGGGGCCATTTTTTTGAGCTGTTTGAGGATCCACTTATATATTCTAAATCAATGCCCAGTGCACTCTAATTCTGTGTAATAAGAACGTCGTAACATATTTATGAGCTGATTCTTTCGATACTTATTTTTGCACATGACTGTACTAATACTTACCTAAAGTCGAACGCATATTGTTCTGGGGGGCTAGAACGATCTACTAATGCGATTCAGTTTAGGACCTAATCTTAATCACGATGTGTCAGTTCCATAGAATAACGATATCAGTATGATCACTGTTAAGCGTTAATCGGTATTTTACTAAAGGTATAGTTGATCGCAATCATTCAGATTTTAATGTAATTTTTATGGTCGGTATATCAAGCCAAGCCATTCAGTTGCCCTACCGCGAACACCAACGAAGGCGTCACAGACACCAATCCCCGAAATTTGCGATCTTCGAAGTTCGCGGTAGGGCCGTCGCAATCGTATACGATGAGCGGTCATACTCATAAGCACAGAACAGAAAAAACTGTTTTTATTATTCCGTGCTCATAAGCGATAGGTAACTCGATAAGTAATACATCATGTTAAAGTATCATAGTTTTCTTAGGGTGTACTGGTAAGCATTGTGTATACCTAAGTATTTAGCCACCTACCTATATCTACACCTTATACCAAAAAGCATGTTAACACTCATAGTTTATCCTCCTCACGTCCAAAAAAGCTTCCCACATAAAACTTAATGCTATGTATTTCTAATTTTTATGGGCGTGTCGTTTCGAATAGTAGGTGGACCAATATAATAGCTATCTGATAATCATCTGCCTAATAATAAGCTTACACTAATTGATGTTCAAAGGTCATATAAGACTCATATTGTACAAAAATTTGTCTTCATATTTTAAAGATACGTTGGAAGCAAAATATCGAAAGGTTTTTCTAGAAACACAATTAAAAAATGGAAGTACTTATAATGGGTAAGTAGAGCGAGATTAAAGAAAGTAGATCAAATATGATCAAGAGTCAAAGTCAAACTATTCTTTATTCAAGTAAGCTTATTAATAAGCATTTTCGGATCGTCTGACACTATAAAGAGAAAAAAAAAATCTACTACTGATTCTAACCCTACACAACGGTGTAGGGTTAGAACCAGTAGTAGATTTTTTTTCTTCTGGCCTGAGAAGAACCAGTATAATAAAATAATCTTATTAAAATAACATGCATTAAAGAATTTATTACATTAAAAAAAATACTTTTATAGGCATTTTTATAAAAAACCTAACTTGAAAAGAGAGATAAATAAAGGATAATAATAATAAACAAAAATAATTCTTATTCATGTGCAATCCCCAGGAGAGGCCTATGTCCAGCTGTGGACGTCTTTCGGGAGATATGATGATGATGATCAACAAGCACAAGCTCGTCATGGGCAAGTATTGTCACGGAGGAAATTGTTATGCAAATTTGTAAATATGAAATCGAATATTAGTCGTATTCACAACGTTTGAGAATTAATGAATATACTGATATTCTAAATTGATTCGTATTTAAATATAACATATTTTTGTGCTAAATTATTCGATTAAGATGTAAAAATATATGCATTGATACTAGTTTTACATACCTAATGATTAGACGTAAGTACATAAGTACCTAAGTCCTGTCCTATTAGTAAGTAGGTAGTCGACCTCTGTAATCACATGATTTCAGGAAGAGCTCTATAATGATTTCACCCTTATAGTTGTATGTTGTAGTACTTACCTCTATACAAGTTGTAGTATAGTATAGTACGTCCAGCAGTGGACTTTGATAGGCTGATGATGATGATGATACTATCATCATCAGCCTATCAAAGTCCACAGCTGGACGTAGGCCTCTCCCTATTAACCATGCGTTAGACGCATTAGGAGGTAAATGCCCATAATCGCCACGCTGGGCAAGCGGATTGGCGATCGCAGTAATGTGTCCACTATGATGACGCTGTTGCCCGTCATCAATCTTTTGTCAAATAATGGTCAGACCCACTTCAATCCCTTAGTCGACTCTTAAGACACCTGCAGGAGGAGTTGGAGTGGTGACAAATGTATTCTTACTGCCGTCACCACATAGTCCATTATATTACGGAAAAAAAGTTCACATCCGGATACCAGCACCAAATTTTAGTATGTTATTAAATATGTCATTCTGTATCCAAAACTGCCGGGAGACACTCTCTCAAAGGTCAAGGTCACCAGTAATGACGTCATCAAAATGCCTAGTGCCTAATTTCAAAAAGCGCTTATTTGTTCCTCAACCGCCCAACGTATACCATTGTGTGTAGTATCAATCGAAAGGTCATTAAATATGCTCTAACTTTGTCTTTTCATGTTATAACGTACATCTAGAAATAAAAAAAATATCGTTGAAAGAATAAAATTTTTTTTTTACTCTTTTCGTACAATGTACATTTCATCAGGAAACAAGCGGTATTAGAAAAAAATGTTGTACTACAAAAATGTAGCCAAACTATTATCCTAAAATGTACAGTTTAAATCATCGAAATCGGTTGAAAATAAACAAAGTTATGTCATTTTCTATATTCCGCGGCAAACGCCATACACCCGCCATCCGCCCGCCCGCCAGTTCGAAAATGTAAATTGCACCCAAACTATGCAAATGATTTATACTGATAAGATATGAACTAAAAGCCAATTGATTATACAAATACTAGTTGTTTTAAAAATACTGTTGTTATTAAAATAAAATACATAATTTAAGAAAAAAAAACAAATTAAAAAAAGTAAGGTAGAAAAAAGGTATCAAATGAATAATAATAACTTCTAACTATCAATAAAAGAATATTATGTATAATATATTTCAAGGTTTTATTCTGAACAGTAAATTCTGAAGCAAGTTCCTTCACATACACAAAGAAGAGTGTCATTTAAAACGTTTTTTACGCATACGCCAACGTGGACCTGGACAAGGCACAAGTTCTTTGCAACTAGCACTTGCATCAGGAATCGTTTTCCACAATGGAACTGGAATATAGACAAATACTTTCTCTTCTTTTTTCCAGCTCCAATAGCAGGGATCAATTTTCTTGTGGATAAGGCAAGGCACTTCGTCCATATCTTCGTTTGTTTGTAGAATGGTCCGCTTCAGATGTTGATTCAGTTTCAGTGCATCTTTAGTTGGTGAGATCATAAATTAAGGTGATATGCTTTCGATAGCTTTATATTCATATTAAATAATTCCGTCTGGCTATAATTAATTGTTATATAATTTGTAGTATCTCTGGACATTCGTCATCCAAGTGGTGGACGGCCTTCCTCTTTCCAGTAGCCATGGACAGATAGTTTATCACGACATGACTGTCCGGTCGGCGAAGGACGTGACCTTACCATCTTAGCTTATTTTTACAACCTTGAAACTCCTCTTTACATGCTTGTTGTAAACTCTGGCCGTGAGCGCGACTCCTCCTGCCCATCGTAGCAAACGAAGTATGCGATTAGAAGCAATCCCAGATATTTCAGCAATGGACGGATCGCATAAAAAAATAATCAAACTTACCTACAGGCAAAGTTTGTTCACACAAGCTAACAATATAAAGAACGATACTGAGCACGGAAATCGTTTTCCAGAGCAAGCAGCTTACATCAGTTCGTAACAGCAGAATTGTTTCAACTAATAATGAATATTCCGTTGGAATGACAACTGTAATCTGTACATATAAAGTTAAGTCCTCACTTCTTCCTCCGTGACTATGCTCTCGCCTTCACGTGAACCAGCCTATGCCAGAATATTATTTTACACACAGCCGCCGCTGAAACAAATAACTACCATACATGAGGGCGAGGGTTTTTTTTAGAGGGACGGAAACTTTGATGTTTAGAATTGCTTGCCCTGGAAAGGATTTACATGCTCTCGATACACGATGATAAGATCGTTAGCTTGTTTGAAGAGACTTTGCCTGTAAGTTTGATTAATTTCTTATGCGATCCGTTCATTGCTGATATGTCTCTGATTGCTTTTCATCGCATGTTATGTTATGTTTCGGCCGGAATCGAGTGGGCTGTCGAGTATCTGGTGTGCTCATTCATCCTTTTCCCGTTGCTGGAGCCGTAGGTTAATGTCACGGCTGCGTTACCACATTATTTTCTTCTAGCCTCCTTGTATTTTTGCAGAACCGTAGAATATCCCTGGGCGACCCCAGGGAAGAACTCATGGACGTCGACACGTCCATGAGTGAGGAGAAAGAACACCGATAAGTTGCAGGGATACCTGCCAAGCACATAATGCCGCTGCGTATCTACAAAATGCATTCTACCAGAACATGCTGACTAGTTTCGTCTCTCCCGTAATGTGGACAGGCTGCTTAATTACTTATTCCCATCACCTTAAGATACCTGTTGAGGGTGTTGTTTCTCGAAATAATTCTAATCAACATCCTCAAGTAATTTTTTTCCAACTTCGTAAAGTATCGGGTTCTCCTCACGTCATTTTAGCTTGCCTGGAAGTGGTTCCCTCTTTCCACTCTCTCTCCACTTCTATTTCTTTCAGTTTACTCAATACTCTATCACATACATCGTATGCTACGATAGATAGGCGGAGACACGCTCAAGGACTGCGTTCGCCACTTATGTAATGTAAGGGTTAGTTTCAAGATTGTAAAAATAAGCTAAGATGGTAAGGTCACGTCCTTCGCCGACCGGACAGTCATGTCGTGATAAACTATCTGTCCATGGCTACTGGAAAGAGGGAAAGAGGAAGACCGTCCACCACTTGGATGATGAATGTCCAGAGAGACTACAAATGATATAACAATTAATTATAGCAAGACGGAATGTTTTCATTTAAAATAAAGCTAGCTAAATAGCGGTAAACACTTTATGTTCACATAATACCTTGTAAACTGTGTGGAAGCAATAAATGATTGAGTATTGAGTATTGAAAGCATCTCACCAACAAAAGATGCACTGAAACTGACTCAACATCTAAAGCGAACCATGCTACAAACAAACGAAGATATGGACGAAGTGCCTTGCCTTATCCACAAGAAAATTGATCCCTGCGATTGGAGCTGGAAAAATGAAGAAAGAACTTGCCTTGTCCATGTTGGCGTATGCGTAAAAAACGTTTTAAATTGCACTCTTCTTTGTGTATGTGAAGGAACTTACTCCAGAATTTACTGTTCAGAATAAATCCTTGAAATATGTATATACATAATATTCTTTCATTGATAGTTAGAAGTTATTATTATCAATTTGTTACCTTTTTCCTACCTTACTCTAAGTACCTGTCTTTTAATTTGTTTTTTTCTTAACCCTCTAATGCATATGAAGCCAAATATGATTTCATTGGTTTTGGACTCTATTGACTACTGTTAGGGTTCAAATTTGAAATGCATTTTTGCCTGTCTTATGCATTAGAGGGTTAAATTGTGTATTTTATTTTAATAACAACAGTATTTTTAAAACAACTAGTATTTGTATAATTAATTGGCTTTTAGTTCATATCTTATCAGTGTAAATCAATTGCATAGTTTGGGTGCAATTAACATTTTCGAACTGGCGGGCGGGCGGATGGCGGGTGTATGGCGTTTGCCGCGGAATATAGAAACTGACATAACTTTGTTTATTTTCAACCGATTTCGATGATTTAAACTGTACATTTTAGGAAAAAAATATTGTACTACATAAATGTAGCTAAACAGCTACATTTATGTAGTACAATATTTTTTTCTAATACCGCTTGTTTCCTGATGAAATGTACATTGTACGAAAAGAGTAAAAAAATATTTTTATTCTTTCCACGATATTTTTTTTATTTTTAGATGTACGCTATAACACAAAAAGACAAAGTTAGAGCATATTTAATAACCTTTCAATTGATACTACACACCATGGTGTATGTTGGGCGGTTGAGGAACAAATAAGCGCTTTTCAAAATTAGGCAGCAGCCATTTTGAGGAAGTCATTGCTGGTGACCTTGACCTTTGAGAGAGTGTCTCCCGACAGTTTTGGATACAGAATGACATATTTAACAACATACTAAAATTTGGTGCTGGTATCCGAATGTGAACTTTTCCCATACATACGTTGCCGTAATATAATGGACTAACACGGCTGTAACTGTATACAAGTTTAATATACCTACAATACATCAACCTCAATCATTCATCCTTAGACATTCTTCCCGTGCCTCACGCAGATTGTCACCACAATCGCTTTATTAACACTTCAAATATTTCGGCCGCAGGGGTGTCACGAGGCGCAATGCGTGCACGCACGTTTCTGTCCCACCCTTCCAAAAGGACTTAAAAACGCTAAAAAATTTACGGCGTTTACGCTCTTTTCGAACGTGGATTTTTCTAGCTACTCTACTTTAAAAAGGGCCTATGTGCATTCACGATTTAAAGGTGGAAAAGACCTTTCTTTTCGCATCAGTTCTGCCGTGGCATTCCCGTGGCCCGTCTGAGGACTGGTCACATTCCCGCCATAGCGATATGCTCGTGCGTTCCCTAAACGATTGTCTTCGATTTTCACGGCCCATAAGTCATGAAGATACGAGCGCAAAAAATGGGGATTTAACTGATAAAAATTTCGAGTTTGTATGCTGGTATGTTTATAAAGCGATGCGACAGGATCGATTGCCTTTGAAAAAGTCATACGAAATGCTTGCCAAACTTTTTGCACCTACTGAGTTGAGGTGACTCCTGGGTCGCGTTTTATAAAGTTACAATTTACAATTTTGCTGTTTGCCTCTCTTTCTAGCCAATATGTGCGTGCATTCGAGAGAGAATAGGTAGGCAACATTACAGCGAAATTGTAAAATGTAACTTTATAAAACGAGACCCTAGTAATAAATACATAGGTAATATTATATACGTATTTTGAATAACATGTATTTGGCAATGTACCACACATACTTTGACACATACTCAAAGACCACACAACACCATGCACAAAATTTTGGTTTGGACCGACTTTTAGCGAGAAGAATGGTGAGGAGGTTAGTACACAATATTTTCTTTATTTGTCTATTTAAGGGGTAATAAATACTTTTTTCTACTTCCGTACTTTTATTTGTCATTTACATGGTCGTGATCACACCTTTAAGCCCCTACCTTACAGATGTCAAGATAAATGTCTATTCCCTATAAACGCATTCAGGTTTACACGCAGTGCGTTTTTTGCATTTTAAGACACCTCGTGTATACAAGACTTTGTGAAATATATGGCTGACAACCTAATTTAAAAAAAATCTGATGAACAATAATCCATAGAGAAGCTTTCTTTTTTAATTTTGACGTTTCCCGCCCGACCTTGATGATTAATAAAATTGTGTTTGACTAAGAATATTTCTCAAATTTACAATTTTATTTAAAAATAAATGTGTGGTCGTAGAAAAAGTATTGTATATGCTAGTGGCGTCTTTAATAACAATTTTCGGCTCCGCCTCAAATTGTCACCCACGCCACTCACCTTTTTTGACCTCTCTTAAAAAAGAGTTGCATAAAATACTATAATGTCAAAATTAACGAGTATTTTTACAGTGCTTGTGTGTTCTAGCGTAGAGAAAACATAAAAGCCTAAGTAGGTATACCTATATGATAGAATATATATGATTCGCGCAAAACTACGTAACTCGCACGTACCTACGCGTCTAATGATATTAATGATATACTTGGTCGTAATCTACTATAATCTTTATTTTAAAATTCACTAAAAAGCGTAAAAAGTAGCGGGGATTGCCTAACCGCTCACTTTCCAATTTTGTAAAAATACTGCTTAGTTAAATGTCGCGATTACGACTGTTAGCAACTGTTTGCATCACTTACCTACGCGAGCAAGCAATAAACTCGACCACATCTGACTATAAGTGACCATAATTGAGCCAAAGTGACCATAAGTGACCACAAGTTGCAAGTGTTGTCGATTTGCCGGCAAATGTGTTTGGAGAGTTTTAAGTATTTATTTTGCGGTGAGCCTATAATGTTCACTTTAACACAGTTGTTGACAGATTTATCAGAGTTCCTATCGCGTGCTAATAAATCGAATAGAGGGATAATTGTAATAAATTTGTAACAGCTGCTCGGTATCAATAGTACATCTATGTTCACGCCCTGCTAATTTAAATACCTATACTTCTCACTTACGTACAATTGTTACACGTTTTGTTTACAATTATTGAGGGTATATTGATTTAAACTGGTGATGATCATCGGATTGGAAGATCGAAGATAATGAAGATGACGTAGTATTCCGGAGTACTATGTACCTAGGCTAAGTATCTAGCGCATACAGTATTCAGTCATAAAAGCTTGCAAGTCGACTACCTATATGACGACTCTCACAATGTCGTAACAGATACGCTTACCATAAAAAAAAACAAGATTCGAACCCGCTTCCTCTGGATTGCCGGTCCAATAACGTGCTTCCACTGCTTCCAATCACACCAGACGTGACCTTCCGTGACAGCGAATTTAGTCAATGGTATTGTGGAACTAATCACTAGCGACATTAATGTTTCGAAGGTATTACAACCTTAAGCCACTCAAAGACGTGTGTCTACCACAATCTTCCGCAAATTCGACAACTCTCCGTTGCGTTGAATTTGCTATAGAGGACGCTGTAATCAATTCATGATTAGAAAACATCACTCACACTCATTGACTCTCACTCTTGACCGGACAATAGTGTCAATTTATAGGTACAAATCAAGAGCATTTTGTTTTACTTGATCTCATCAGATCTAATTTATTCGCAATCTACACCGAAATGTGAAAACCATTACCCTCCCTGCTTCGGAAGCCATATTTTTTGAACAACTTCTCAACTAATTGAGACCGTGACAAACTAATAACAGACTAACGAAAAACCAACACAGGTGGTATTTATCCAATTTGAAGCGTGAGAGTGCTAAAAGTCCAAAACAATCCATTTAGACGCTTCAGACCTCATTGTGCTAGTTATTAACACCTGGCAATTACCCGGTCCGTGACTTTTCGTTTACGATTTCACACGATGGGCCCACAATGGACCCTAATGGGATTTGATAAGAAAATTGCGTAAGAGATGTCTTGATTAGGGACTGGGAATGCAAGTGCCGTGACATGCGCATAAATATTCAGTGTCTGGTAGTATTTTGCATTTTTTTAAATAAATGGCTGGGTCGTGAAGTTGCTAGCGTTGTGATTCGGGGCGAACGGTAACGAAACTAACCAAAGGTTACCGGAGGGTTACCGCGATCCACGATTCAGCCTTTAATCTGGCTCTACAAATAATTAGGTAGGTAGTAGGTACCTACTTAGGTAATTGTTACCTACATTTTAATGTGATTGAAGTGGCCTCGATGTGGATGAGTTGATAAAGGTCAACCCCTATATGCCGTGTATCTAGATAATATCCAGTAATTGGAATCATGAGATTCATGAGTGCGAAAATTTAGCAAAACTTGTCATGTGGACGAAAAAGAGTAGTTTCAGACCAGACCTAAAAATATACCTAGGTACATAAATCAACACATATAATTCTTAGTTTCTTCATCGTAGAAAAATACACGTGAGGTCTCATCGTATCCCCCCCCCCCACCCCTAACGTGATCTTTGGTGATTTTTTCTTGGACCCTCTCCCCCCTATAGGGACCTCACGTGATTTATGCCCTTACCTAGTTGTTATGCAAACCGTTCCAATTACAGAGCCCGATCCCACCATGCGAAGTCTTGGACCTGCTTTTGCACCCATAGTTCCGATCACTACTATCTATGGATAATTTCAACTCTGTTGCTAAAGTTCCTAAAAATATTAGTGGTAAATGGTATGATCTCAAATTACGCACGCATTGATTTGATTTGTATCATCAGTAGAATTAGGTGCCAAATGGCCAATTCACGTCGGGTAGGGTAGGGCCGCAGTTCCTGGCAGAAATTAAATGGGTTGAGCGCATCGAAGGCACTCGGAAGCCATAATTCGGGGGAAATGTTCGATAGATCAGCCCCATAAGCACCCGGGTCAGTCGAGCGCGCGCCGCTGATGCCGGCGGGTCAATCTGCGCGGGCGCATGTTTTGGTACCGCGCCGTTCTACGCGTTCGCGTGTGAAGTGATTGATTGATTTTACTTTGATGCGGTGATGTGATATTGCGTTTAATTTAATGTGAGTGTTCTTTATTACCGGTTTACCTATTCCTATGTACAAAATCTTTATTACAAAAATGAATGGGAAAGACATTTTTACGCGTAGACAGTGCCAAAATTTAGGGCCTCTCTTTGATCTGAATTACTTAAGTTATTCCAGGAAACTTCTAATATAAATATTTATAGTGTACCGAATTTAAAAGCGCTAAAATATAAATATATTTTTTAAACAAAATCTGACGTAACTATTACTTTCCAACTTTGGAACTTCTTCGAGCCCTACACTGGTCTTGGCTGATTTTTAGGGTTCCGTAGTAAACCTTATAGTTTCGCGATGTCCGTCTGTCCGCAGCATAACTCCTTGGCCGTTAGTGCTAGAAATTTGCAATTTGGTACAGGTATACATATCAATCAAGCCGACAATGTGGTAGAATAAAATGTAGAAAAAAAAAATTTAGGGCAACTTCACTATTAGGTAGTAAAGTGGGGATGATTTTTTTATTTCACTGCAAAACCTATGGTGTGGGGTAGGTATCGTTGAAAAGGTCTTTGAAAAAGAATATGGGATCCAAAATATTTTTTTTATCAATATTTTCGGAGAGAACCGTTTCAGAAGAAAAAATATTGTGTCCAAAAAACATGAAAAAAATCATGGCATGGATAGTGGGCTTATAGAATAGGTACTTTAAAATAAAACTATTCCGAACATAATCGACCCAGCGGTTTTTTGAATAACTACGGAACTCTACACTGAGCATGGCCCGACATGCTCTTGGCCGGTTTTTATAATTAAGTTATACAATATTAAGTACCTCTGTGGGAGAAATTCGATACATAGCAAAATTGCATCTTTAAAGTGCTGAAGCTGCGGGTGGTAAAAAATAATCCTGAACTATTGTAAATTTGGTCGTTCCAGAAATTCTGTTCAAAGAGCCGCCCCCTCCGTACCGAGAGAACGAGGATGGGCCTGTTGACGTCGACCCACAGGAAATATTCAATCCAGTGAGTAAGATTTTTTATACCACGTCGGTGGCAAACAAGCATACAGCCCGCCTGATGGAAAGCGGTCACCGTAGCCTATAGACGCCTGCAACCCCATACCACCCCATACTGTAGTGATGTAGTCCTTCGGGAACCCCTCTGCAGATTTTACACTTACCTACAATATCTAGGTATTCACCATCAAGTGTGCGAAGTTTTGCAAATCGAATGCAACAAAATTAAATCCTATTGTGTCGTACGTTGTTCTAATTCTCGAAGCAATTAGCTACCACACGCATTTTCCAGATATTCATTATTCATTAGCAAATTAATTTCACGAGAATCCTTTCCGATGTGAAGAGGGATAACGGACAAGTGGAAACGATTTATGCCTCTGGAATGATTTGTCGCTTGCGGTTTTTCCGGACCGTAACGATCTTCAAACCTTCAAGAAAAGAGCGTATTCCCATCTTCGGCAAAGGTCGGCATCGCATTTGTAATACCACGGGTGTTGTGTCCATGGGTGACGGACTGACGGTGATCGTTTACCATCAGGCGATACGTCTGCTCACTTGCCTACTATTCCATTAAAAAAATGCACAATCTGAAAAGAAGACAAGTGCCAATTAGGGCTCAATGCATAAATCATGCGAGGTTTTTTCGGCTACTTTTTGAACCCCACTTGTGATGTTTGGTGAGTTTCTTTTCTTGGCTATCCCAAGCAGTCACACGTGTATTTTTCTCATTCAACTTTTAACGTTCGCTCACCGAAATTTACAATATTTATTAGTTTGTTCATCGTAGAAAAATACACGTGAGGTCTCATCGTAACTGTGATCTTTCGTGATTTTTTCTTGGACCCCCTCCCCCCTATAGGACCTCGCGTGATTTATTGATTTATGCACAAGCCCTTACCTAGTTGTTATACATCATCATCATCAGCATCAGCCTATGTTAGTCCACTGCTGGACGTAGGCCTCTCCTATTAACTATGCGTATAGACGCATTAGGAGGTAAATGCCCATAATCGCCACGCTGGGCAAGCGGATTGGCGATCGCAGTAATGTGTCCACTATGATGACGCTGCTGCCCATCACCAATCTTGTAAAATGGTCAGTGACACTTCAATCCCTTAGTCGACTCTTACGACACCCGCAGGAGGAGTTGGGGTGGTGACAAATGTATTCTTACTGCCGTCACCACACGGCATAAAGAAGACAAGTGCCAATTAGGGCTCATGCATAAATCATTCGAGGTTTTTTCGGCTACTTTTTGAAACCCCCCCACCCCCCTGGGCTGGAGTTGTTATACAAACCGTTCCAATTGCAGAGCCCGATCCCACCATGCGAAGTCTTGGACCTGCTAGCCAACTGCAAAATCGCGGAGTCAGACGTCGAGTACGCGGAGATCCAGGACATGGGTCTGTGGCACTCCACGCCGTTGGCTCACAGGCACAAGTCCAAGATATCCCTGACTTGGGTGCTGAAGGAGAATGCCGAGAACGCCAAACCTCAAAATGATGTGAGGTATTTAAGTTTTATTTTTACGTATTTTTTTATAAGGAAGCTATGTCTGTAAAATAATGTCGGATCCGTTAGGCCTCTTCATTTAAAGAATAAATATTGGATTAAATAAACTAAAAAAAGGTAAACAACTGACGGGCATATTTTCGAGGGCCCCAGACGCCCCACCAATCCGGCCATACCTCCGTAGAAATAGCTAGAGAGCTTGACATATTTTTGGCAGTCATCATGGTAGAGAGTTCTAATCTAAGGAAGGTATTCTTGTAGCCGTACCACGAGTTGCCTCGGCTCGCTCGCGCCAATACGCAAGGGGGAGTGGGGTGGACAGAAAGTAAACGCGTAGCGGCAGCTCTTGGCAGGGCAACTGTTTTTCAAGTACCAATTTTGATTATTCTAGGTACCAGCGTCAATTTGAAGACCGGTATAAAACCCCCAAGATGCGAGAGACGAGAGTCGTCGGACGGAACGAGTACTACCACAACCTTCGGTTCCGGAGTGCGTGTGACGAGTTCATCAGCCAGGACACGTTGTCTGACGACACGAGCACCGAGGAATACGTCAGGAGGAAGCATCGGCATAGGCATCGGAGGAAGAAGCGGCAGCGGTTCGGATACGATATTAGGGATTTGGACAGCTTTTTGACTGAGGTATGTAGATATAATCTTATTTATTTGGACTTGTCCCGTCCAGCAGTAGACTATGTTAGTCCACTGCTGGACGTAGGTCTCTCCTATTATTTATTTATTAAATTTCACTCATGAACAACATGTGAATGTGAAACATGAACCCTGATGAGCGTAGCAAATATTAATATACCTATTTATAACCACAATGGCGAAAATCATCATTAACAAAACTTACTAACTCTTTAAACTACAATTACTTTATGCGTATAGACGCATTAAGAAGTAAAATCCCAATCCCTTAGTCGGCTCTTACGACACCCGCCGGAAGAGTTGGGGTGGTGACAAATGTATTCTGACTGCCGCCACCACACGGCCAATCGATGTTAATGATGCTATTAAATTTAAATTAACGAAGTCGGTTGTTTTATGAAACGAAACACTATAGGCCACTTGTATAACTATAAATTACTCCTGACGTTGTGTTGGGTCCATTTTTCGTTCAATAGATGTAATAAAAGTTTTATTATAAAAGCCTTCTCAATAAGATTTAAAATGTAATATTAACTGGATTATTATCTGGCCCTACCAAAAGCCATAAAATTAACGTAAACTTTAATATATAGCCCCTGATAACATGATTTTAGTACTTAACGGTAACTCTTTCGAATGCTTTTGTAAAAATTGTAGCCTGATCAATGTTATGCAAAACGTGGAATGATGTAGTTTACCTGCCAAATAAAGCGATGTAGAGCAACTTTTCTCCTTAAGGTCACAAACAAATTACCGATACAGTTTAATGTTTCCAACAAACGGATTTACCAAATATGGTAATCGATTAAATTTTTTTTTTTAAAACGCAACGGAAAACACGTTCTGTAACACGTAACTGGAACCATATAGATAAAAGAGGCTGAATAAAAGAACGGTTTCAATTTGCGAGAAAAGCAATTCATCTTTCAATTTCGACATGATTCGGGATCTCGACAAAAGAATTTTAAACTGCGCAATCTAGACCATTATTCATATCTGGGATATTATGACATAATAGTACGTATATGCGGGTTATAGTAAGCGAATAAGTCGTATAAGTGTAGTATAAAGGAAGGTTCATAGGTTCTTTTGGGTTTATAAAGGTTGTAGGAGCTTTTTGTGCCTTACGGTCCGAGCAGGAATGTAATTCCAACTACATAAGTACAGGAGAGACGGACCGAACCAAAATAAACCAACCTAAGGGATCGGATGCGTGAATGTAGTGTGTAATATAACTACATTTATAACCAATGGCCATAGAGTAAACAGAGAATAATCAAGGCAAAATGCTGGGTCGCGTTTTATAAAGTTACATTATACAATTTCGCTGTTTGCCTCTCTAACGCACGCGCATATTAGCTAGAAAGAGAGGCAAACAGCAAAATTGTAAATTATAACTTTATAAGCCGCGAAGCGCTCGTAAGCCGGTGCACCTAGGCTAAGCTATAGGCTAGGCTTTCTGTGACGCAAAATGTGAGCACTGCGTGGTCCCTACTGGGCTACAATAGATAGCGTAGCTTAAATAGTAGGTATAGGTATAGACCGGTAATGATACTGATGATGATGTCTAATCAACTAGATTTTGTCCCAAATTTTGGTGATATATTCGCTATTCGCGGGTATACTTAGGTCACAGTTTACACTGGGATACTCAGACTTCCGACTCGCCATCATACTAAGAAACGAGAACGGTCAGAACATAAACTCGATCGCCGTTCTCGTACCGAAATTGGCGCAAAATTGGACAAGGCATAAATTGCACGTCATTTACAACATTCGAGATACTTTCCGGACGTTTAATGAAGAGTTTCGAGCCGAACGCTTATCCTCCACCATTTTGCTTTCGATATTAAATCTGTGGATAATAATCCTTATGACAGTGAGTTTCGTGTTGTTTCGCCGCTCGCATGCAACGATTATGCAGTCAAATAATGGGGTCAGTATTCTATCTACAGAAAGTTGACTTACAGGATAAGGTTAAGAAGAGTGAAGTACGCACACAAATGCAAAAATGTACAAGATTTGAAAAGGCTCGAAAAAATTCCAAGCATCTTCTTGAGAACTTGTACTCGTAGGTGTTGTTCTGGCTGAGATATTTTTATCAAGGCATGATATTCACAATTTTTTCTGTTTAAACAGAAAAAAATGTCTTTGTCTATACGTGAATTTTATAATAAAATAGGTGACTTACCTATAAACAGAATTCAGCAAAATATTAATCTGATTACTACTGAAAATACCTATAATGTTTACTACAACTATATTTATGCGTACTTATCTGAGTTTTATTTACCATTTTTATCGAAGTAATTTTACCCGTTACCGCGTATCCGGGGGCCGTACGCAAATATCGTACCTAAATCTTAAAATTCGATGTACCTAAGTAGTTGTAACACTGATAAACAGAGATTCGAAAGCTCGCGAATTAAAATACTGACAATAACTACACTGCGCACGCACTGCGATTATCTCCAGTAGAAAGGGCCATTCATCAATGCGGTTTATTTAAAATAATATATCTCGCGGGGTTAAATGTCACGGTGTTAATTGCCTCCAGTGATGCCATATGTCATGGTGGTTGAAAAATGTACGGGTTGCGGGTCATTTGTCCGAGTATTCTGATTGGACGCGGCTTTACGAGTACAGGCGAGCGGAGAAATGGCAATAATTAAATTAGGTACCACATGGTTACTGTAGAAGTGTAGAATCGCACTGTGCGTATAAATGCTGCTCTATATCGAGATGCAATCGGGTGTACTCGAAAATTTCTGGTTATTATAAAAGTAGCTCTAATATATGTTTTATAAATAAGTAGAACTTGCGGTCTTGTCTTATCTTTTCAATCAATATCTACAGTTAAAAACTAATTGTGCCGGTTGTAGTATATAAGGTCCTAATTTATTAGATGCAGATATTTTTACAGCTGATAGTACTCGGTCTCTGGAGTATATTAATCCGTGAAACATTATAGCTTTTACGATGTTTTTTTGGAGAAAACGGAAAAACAAATTTGCTACGTAAAAACACCCTGTTTATGTGATTATTAAATGAAAACTCATTGAACAGATTCTAGTACGTTACGTACCATTTGAAACTGGCCACTTCGCGTCAAAATTAAATACTTGATTGACAATGTCATGTTATTTTCCGTTGGATTGTGTCATTTGATGACATGACAGACAGTGTTATTGTGACATGCACATGATGATTTTTTTTAGACAAAATTATATTTAATTTTTTTGTTAGGAAAATGAAATCAAAAATATTACATGAAAAGATTTCTTAATTTATATTTAAAGTTAATTATTTTAATGTAAAGTATCATGTGTTAAAATATCTGCAACTGATAAATTAGGACCTTATATAAGGTCCTAATTTATTAGTTGCAGATATTTTATAACTTTAAATATAAATTAAGAAATATTTTCATGTAACTTTTTTGATTTCATTTTCCTAACAAAAAAATTAATTATAATTTCATCTAAAAAAAATAATCATGTGCATTATCACATGTCACAATAACACTATCTGTCATGTCATCAAACGACACAATCCAACGGAAAATAACATGACATTGACAGTCAAGTATTTTATTTATCGATGAGAAGTGGCAAGTTCCAGTGAAGTGGTACGTAAAAGAGGTACTAGAATCTGTTCAATGAGTTTTCATTTAATAATCACATAAACAGGGTGTTTTTACGTAGCAAATTTATTTTGTTTTTCCGTTTTCTCCAAAAAAACATCGTGAAAGCTATAATGTTTCAAGGTTTAGTATACTCCAGAGACCGAGTACTATCAGCTGTAAAAATATCTGCATCTAATAAATTAGGACCTTATATACGTAGTCAAACTAGATGAAATGGTTAAAAACTAAGTAATAAACGCGACAAACAAACATTTGTATAATAAAATTGTACCTTACGCGACGTAATTAAATCGACGGGTTCGCGCGTAGGTACCGCTGTCTATTCGAATGGTACGATGATTGATGTTTTTTTCAATTATTATAATAATATGTTATAAGTAAAATTTTCGCTGCTAAGTATTAATATTTAAGTCATAAGTTTATCGTTGCATATGGGTTTGCTCTATTTTAATCAAGGAAATATGCACTTTTAGGTCAAAAGTTGTTAACTGGATACCTAAAACAACTAAGAATGAACGGGCCTTATTTTTTTGCTGGTTGAGACATCTGTAATCTGTATGAAACATCTTATGTAATAATGTATCCTTTTAATTCTCTTCCAGGCGTCAATAGACCGTCCAGGCAACATCCCAGTAGTGATCGCGTACCCCACCACGCTGTACCAAACCCAGAAGGACCTTCAACGGGAGCTGACGCTGCCGCTGGGCACGGTGGTGAACGCCGTGTTCAAGAACCAACAGTGGCTATATGCGCAAACGCCGCATGGCGATGAAGGATACGTCATGTATAGCGCGTGTCTCCCGCTTGGGATACTCCCCAATAGGTGAGTAGTATCTATGTACAGGTAGCTAGAGGATTAGTAATATAATGTAAGCTACAATGGGTGCTGGCTCTAGGCACTTCGGTGAACGTGGTGTTCAAGAACCAGCAGTAGTTGTATGCGCAGACACCGCATGGCGACGAAGGATACGTCATAGGTGAGTAGGTACCTATACTATACCTAATGAATACCTCAATTGTAGGTAGAGTAGACGTCACTAGGAGAAGTAGGCGGCCCTCAAGCAACAGAAACAGTTGCCCTGCATTTTCGATTTAGCGATGTTTCTTCTGATAGGACTTAAAATTCAGTGACACTGAGCCCAAAATGGTGAAGGTCGCAGGAGTCCGCTGGATGCGGGTGGCACAGGACCGGTCATTGTGGCAATCTTTGGGGGAGGCCTATGTTCAGCAGTGGACGGCTTTCGGCTGATATGATGATGATGACGATGAGCCAAAATCGAGTAGATTTATTTTGTAGTTTTTAGAGGTTTTGTGCAATTAGTGGGAGTCTTCGATTTCTTAGATCGCAAACAGAATATTACAACTTACAAGTACCTAAGGAACTAATAATACATTGTATAACTAAGTTAACTATCAAATACCATCATACATGTCTTACTTTCAGGACATCCCCTCAAAAGAAGACGCCATGCTGGGAGAGCAGCACAGACATATACCCCCGTCCCTGCGGCAACCTCACCGACAACGAGAAAGAGCAACTGCGCACGCGCACCCGCTCCGAAACACGCTACAAGCCACGCAAGCAGCGCTGCGCAGAAAAAGACTTTGACTCCTTATACTTAAGGACGAAATCCGTGTGCTCTAACATGGACAAAATAGAAAAAACAAAATCGATTTCCACCATAGACAAAAGAAAAACTAAAAGACAGACTTTGTTAGTTGTTAATAGTGATTATAGGGGAAGTGTTTTGAATAAAACGTTGTCAGTGCGAGAAGGGGATGTGGTTGTGCTGGTGGAGGGAGCGGGAGAGACTGATGTGGACGCGGACTGGTTTTATGTGAGGAAAAGAGATGGTAGTCAGGGTTTTATACCAGCAGTCATTGCTGGTCATGGGTATATTTGAAATAGTATCTGTCAAGTGCAAGTAATAGGTACATAGAAACTGCGATCCTCATACTCACAGTCTTGTTCAGAATCTAATAATGAGACTAAAGGCTTAGGTTGCGGCACTTGCGGCTCCAATGAGGCGGAGAGGAGCGGAGATGTTCAAAATTGGCCAATGAGACCGCATCACAGTGTTTCGAATTTTGAATTTGAAGAATGTAATTGGTCAATTTTGCACATCTCCGCTCCCCTCCGCCTCAATGGAGCCGCAGCCTTACGCCCTTATTAATAAACGTCTGATCACTTTAGCAAGCCGAGAAGTATCTTTTATCAATTTCGGTCTTATCAATATGTTAGAGGCTTATGAATAAGGGGGTTAGAGTCTAGTCCATCAGTTATTAAAAACTGTCATACGGAATTAATAAATATACCTACGTATGTTTAGAATCCTGAAAAGTGAGTCAATACGTACGAGTAGGTATTATTATATTCAATACTCAGTTGTAAAGTTTAAGGGCCTACGCTAGCTGGCGTGGATTACCCGGAACGGACGCTCGTCTGACAAGAAATTGTATGAACGGCGCTAAAGGTGCATGCAGACCAAAAGAGCATTCGCTGTTTTATCCCCCTACTCTACGAAATTCGATCGTTACACGAAACGTGATTCGTTGATTTCATAGAGTGGGGGATAGAACAGCGAAGGCTATTTTGGTCTGCATGCACTAACTGGTCCGGGCGCGTGCGACGGATTTTTATATCGAGCCCGTCGCGTGCGCACGCTCACGGGTTCGGCCGTGTCAGCTAGCGTAGACAACTTAAAGGTCTTCGCACACTATATTATAGTGTTGTTATTAACAACTCCACGCCAACGCGGCAGCAACTCTACTCACACTCACGATTAGTCAACTAGTTGATCCACCCAATGGTAACTTGTGGACAACGCGGTGTCAACGAGTGGGCAATGTTAATGGTTGCTCGATACACGCGAGTGGCAAACGCATAGGCGCCGCGTGGACAACGTGTGGTCCATGGTGGAAATGTGTGGTCATTACGTGACAAACGAGTCGGGGTTGACCTTTAGTGTACGATGAGTAGGCCACTCGTCGTACACTACTTTAATATCATTTTTTGAAATTAAACCTTGAACATATGACACAGGGCTTAAATTTCAATGAATAGACTTGAGTCGAGTGGGTGTGGAGTTGATATAGTGTGCGAAGACCTTATTAGTGCTAATAATTGAACATTTTGAACATATTAAAAGTTAAGTTACATTTGCATTTATATTTAATAAGTTATTGTTAATAAAATATTTGAATATATTTTGAAATTTTATTTTCTTTCAAAATCTCCTCACAATCAACATGTGACTTCGTACATTCAACATTATGGTCTCATCGGAAGATCAGCGCTGGCTCACGCCAGCAACATGCTGAGATGAGACCATTTCGTGGCACCTTTTCTTTTTCTTTTGTGTATTGTTTTATTTACTTCGTCCTTTATTGTGTGTCATGAATAAATTAATTTCTATTTCTATTTCTATTTCTACAATAAAGATTATCTATCTAGCCTACTATCTGTGTGGCCAAATTATTAGCATTTTGGGAAGATTACACCACAGAAAACGCTAACATCACAATGTAATTTAAATACATTGTGTCCTAAAGTGACGTTGTTGACGTATATTATCATGAATGTAGGATTAATATGGATTTGACAACGTTATAATAATAGCAAGAACGAAAGGGATGGTCTTATGAAACTTTTTACTAGTGGAAGTGAAAAGGAACGATAATCGTCCGTCCTTATCACTGTGCCACTATTTTTTGTGTGTGTGTGCATTAGATGCTAAATGTAAGTGCCAGACAAATGCGTTGAATAATGGTTGAATACGTCACTAAGTGCCTGTGTGGCACTTTCGTCTTAGTAGTAAGTGATTATGTCTATTCCTCTTAGTGGCACACTATGTGCCACTAAGAGGGCCCCTCGTATATTATAATGTATTGAACTGACAGCTGTCAGTATTTACTTCTTAACGGCCGAGCACTAGGTTGATTTGTGTAAATAAAAATGCCCTATGATGTTCATTTATTTATTTTAATTTAAGTAAATACACGTCACACTTATCTAAAATGCAGCACCTGATCCCTATAACGAAACGTAGTGCACAAATCGATGTGTTGACTGGAGCCGGCGATGGCGCAGACGTCGGGCGCCCTCAGCGCCGCCGAGTACACCGTGGTGGCCGACACTGGGAGCTCCACGCGCACGGCGCCGGAGTACGCCAGCTGGTACACGTGGCGGGCGGCGCCGCCGGCCACCACGCAGTCGGCGTGGAAGAACGCCACGTGATGCCCAAGGGGGTGGCGAAGGTGATTATCGCTAATGCTCGGTCGCTAACAAAAGACAACTGTCTTAGTCGCACTAAATAAATAATGACAGAGTGCAAATTAGTATAAGTAGGTAAAATAACAGTCCCGGCACGCACTTTAGGTGCATAAGCCACAGTTTTTAGCGTCCTCTGTGTGGCCACATTTTTAGTATTGTAGGGAGAACACACCATAGAAACCACGGAATAATAAAATCAGTTTTTTCTGTTCATCATACCTGACAGCTGTCATTTCAATACATAGATAGTGTCCTAAAGTGACGTTGATGACAGCGGCCCTACCGCGAAAATAGAAATTCGTAAATTTCGAGAATTTGTCTCTCTCACTCTAATGACGTCTTCGTTTGAGTGACAGAGAAAAATCCTCGAAATTTACGAATTTCTATTTTCGCGGTAGTAGGCCAGATAATGTATTTAACTGACCGCTATCAGGATTGACTTCTTAGCGGCCGAGCACTGTAAGTCGATTTGTGTAAATAAAAAAACCCTATGATATTCATCTATTTATTTAAGTAAAAACACGGCACGCTTATCTAAAATGCAGCACCTGATCCCTATAGCGAAACGTAGTGCACAAATCGATGTGTTGACTGGAGCCGGCGATGGCGCAGACGTCGGGCGCCCTCAGCGCCGCCGAGTACACCGTGGTGGCCGACACTGGGAGCTCCACGCGCACGGCGCCGGAGTACGCCAGCTGGTACACGTGGCGGGCGGCGCCGCCGGCCACCACGCAGTCGGCGTGGAAGAACGCCACGTGATGCCCAAGGGGGTGGGGAAGTTGATTATCGCTAACGCTCGGTCGCTAACAAAAGATTACTGTCTTAGTCGCACTAAATAAAGAATGACAGATTGCAAACTAGTATACGTAGGTAAAATAACAGTCCCGGCACGCACTTTAGGTGCATAGGTAAGCCACAGTTTTTAGCGTCCTCTGTGTGGCCACATTTTTAGTACTGTAGGGAGAACACACTATAGAAACCACGGAACAATAAAAACAGTTTTTCAGTATTTTCTGTTCTGTGATAGAAACTGCTAACATTACCAGTGCTCAGCCGCTATGAAATCATACCTGACAGCTGTCATTTCAATACATAGTGTCCTAAAGTGACGTTGATGACAGGATAATGTATTTAACTGACAGCTGTCAGGATTGACTTCTTAGCGGCCGAGCACTGTAAGTCGATTTGTGTAAATAAAAATACCCTATGATATTCATCTATTTATTTAAGTACAAACACGGTACGCTTATCTAAAATGCAGCACCTGATCCCTATAACGAAACGTAGTGCACAAATCGATGTGTTGACTGGAGCCGGCGATGGCGCAGACGTCGGGCGCCCTCAGCGCCGCCGAGTACACCGTGGTGGCCGACACTGGGAGCTCCACGCGCACGGCGCCGGAGTACGCCAGCTGGTACACGTGGCGGGCGGCGCCGCCGGCCACCACGCAGTCGGCGTGGAAGAACGCCACGTGATGCCCAAGGGGGTGGCGAAGGTGATTATCGCTAATGCTCGGTCGCTAACAAAAGACAACTGTCTTAGTCGCACTAAATAAATAATGACAGAGTACAAGTACAAACTAGTATAAGTAGGTAAAATAACAGTCCCGGCACGCACTTTAGGTGCATAAGCCACAGTTTTTAGCATCCTCTATGTGGCCACATTTTTAGTATTGTAGGGAGAACACACCATAGAAACTGCTAATATTACCAGTGCTCGGCCGCTATGAAATCATACCTGACAGCTGTCATTTCAATACATAGTATCCTAAAGTGACGTTGATCACAGATAATGTATTTAAATGACAGCTGTCAGGATTGCCTTCTTAGCAGCCGAGCATTGTAAGTCGATTTGTGTAAATAAAAATGCCCTATGATATTCATCTATTTATTTAAGTACAAACACGGCACACTTATCTAAAATGCAGCACCTGGCCTGGTACCGCGAACACCGTTGTTCGCAAATTTCGGGGATTGTTCTCTGTCACTCTAATGACGCCTTCGTTGGAGTAACAGAGACAAATCCCCGCAATTTGCGAACTTCGGTGTTCGCGGTAGCAGGCCTGATCCCTATAGCGAAACGTAGTGCACAAATCGATGTGTTGACTGGAGCCGGCGATGGCGCAGACGTCGGGCGCCCTCAGCGCCGCCGAGTACACCGTGGTGGCCGACACTGGGAGCTCCACGCGCACGGCGCCGGAGTACGCCAGCTGGTACACGTGGCGGGCGGCGCCGCCGGCCACCACGCAGTCGGCGTGGAAGAACGCCACGTGATGCCCAAGGGGGTGGCGAAGGTGATTATCGCTAACGCTCGGTCGCTAACAAAAGACATCTGTCTTAGTCGCACTAAATAGAGAATGACAGAGTACAAACTAGTATACGTAGGTAAAATGACAGCCCCGGCACGCTCTTTAGGTGCATAAGCCACAGTTTTTAGCATCCTCTGTGTGGCCACATTTTTAGTATTGTAGGGAGATAACACACCATAGAAACCGCTAATATTAATATTACCAGTGCTCGGCCGCTATGAAATCATACCTGACAGCTGTCATTTCAATACATAGTGTTCTAAAGTGACGTTAATGACAGGATAATGTATTTAACTGACAGCTCAGGAAGTCAGGATTGACTTCTTAGCGGCCGAGCACTGTAAGTCGATTTGTGTAAATAAAAATACCCTATGAAATTCATCTATTTATTTAAGTAAAAACATGGCACGCTTATCTAAAATGCAGCACCTGATCCCTATAACGAAACGTAGTGCACAAATCAATGTGTTGACTGGAGCCGGCGATGGCGCAGACGTCGGGCGCCCTCAGCGCCGCCGAGTACACCGTGGTGGCCGACACTGGGAGCTCCACGCGCACGGCGCCGGAGTACGCCAGCTGGTACACGTGGCGGGCGGCGCCGCCGGCCACCACGCAGTCGGCGTGGAAGAACGCCACGTGATGCCCAAGGGGGTGGCGAAGGTGATTATCGCTAATGCTCGGTCGCTAACAAAAGACAACTGTCTTAGTCGCACTAAATAAATAATGACAGAGTGCAAACTAGTATAAGTAGGTAAAATAACAGTCCCGGCACGCACTATAGGTGCATAAGCCACAGTTTTTAGCGTCCTCTGTGTGGCCATATATTTAGTATTGTAGGAAAAACTCCATAGAAACCACGGAATAATAAAAACAGTTTTTCAGTTTTTTCTGTTCTGTGATAGAAACCAAACCGCTAACATTACCAGTGCTCAGCCGCTATGAAATCATACCTGACAGCTGTCATTTCAATACATAGTGTCCTAAAGTGACGTTGATGACAGGATAATGTATTTAACTGACAGTTGTCAGGAAGTCAGGATTGACTTCTTAGCGGCCCAGCACTGTAAGTCAATTTGTGTGAATAAAAGTAGCCTATGATATTCATCTATTTATTTAAGTACAAACACGGCACACTTATCTAAAATGCAGCACCTGATCCCTATAACGGAAGGTACTGCACAAATCGATGTGTTGACTGGAGCCGGCGATGGCGCAGACGTCGGGCGCCCTCAGCGCCGCCGAGTACACCGTGGTGGCCGACACTGGGAGCTCCACGCGCACGGCGCCGGAGTACGCCAGCTGGTACACGTGGCGGGCGGCGCCGCCGGCCACCACGCAGTCGGCGTGGAAGAACGCCACGTGATGCCCAAGGGGGTGGCGAAGGTGATTATCGCTAACGCTCGGTCGCTAACAAAAGATAACTGTCTTAGTCGCACTAAATAAAGAATGACAGAGTACAAACTAGTATACGTAGGTAAAATAACAGTCCCGGCACGCACTTTAGGTGCATAGGTAAGCCACAGTTTTTAGCGTCCTCTGTGTGGCCACATTTTTAGTATTGTAGGGAGAACACACCATAGAAACCGCTAACATTACCAGTGCTCGGCTGCTATCCCTTTGCAACCGAAAAGTCGGGATTTGCTAACTTAATAATGAACTCTATTGACTTTTTTTAAGAGACAACTAACTGGAATTATCTGTCAAGATCGTATCAACCCGGGTGTAAAGGGCTATGAAATCATACCTGACAGCTGTCATTTCAATACATAGTATCCTAAAGTGACGTTGATGACAGAGAATGTATTTAACTGACAGCTGTCAGGGTTGACTTCTTAGCGGCCGAGCACTGTAAGTCGATTTGTGTAAATAAAAATACCCTATGATATTCATCTATTTATTTAAGTACAAACACGGCACACTTATCTAAAATGCAGCACCTGATCCCTATAGCGAAACGTAGTGCACAAATCGATGTGTTGACTGGAGCCGGCGATGGCGCAGACGTCGGGCGCCCTCAGCGCCGCCGAGTACACCGTGGTGGCCGACACTGGGAGCTCCACGCGCACGGCGCCGGAGTACGCCAGCTGGTACACGTGGCGGGCGGCGCCGCCGGCCACCACGCAGTCGGCGTGGAAGAACGCCACGTGGATGCCGCGGTCGGGGATGTCGAAGGCGGTTACTGGATCGAGGGAGCGGAGGTGGTAGAGGGCTAGGCGGGGGCCGCCGCCGCAGACCTGGACAAATTCCGGTGTCATTGTCCATACTGTAAGGCCGATTCAGACCGGAATGGCAGCGGCGCAGCGATCCCTTTAATTGGGAAATCATTTTAAACTTTATCTACCTACTGAAAAAGATCAGTGTCGCTTTAAATACTCGAAATGGTCGCCTTTGACGGCCGCGCAGAGTCGCTGACTGCCGCGCAGTCGTCGACGGCATCGCGCGGCTGTTCGTGTCACCACGCGTGGGGACCCCGCCGCTCACACCCGCCGGTCGCCCACTCCAGCGGCAACAGGATGCTTAGCCAAGTTGCCAATCGCTAGCGCTTGGTAGCGTATTAGTGCGACAAAGACAGCTAGCTGACTTTCGTTTACGACTGACGATTAAGCGCTAGCGATTGGCAACTTGACTAAGCACCCAGGAGGCAGCGAGCGGCCGCTGCCATTCCGGTCGGAATCGGCCCTTATAGTATCAACAAGTATCGTACATTACGATACGAATGCGAAAAAATGAAGATCGAAACGAGTGGCGATAAATTAACACACTACCGTAGAAAGTGTTTTAAATGGACATGAGTTACGTATTTCCCATGTTAATAAAATGTTATTGATGCATCATTTTTAGGGTTCCGTAGCCAAAATGGCAAAAACGGAACCCTTATAGATTCGTCATGTCCGTCTGTCCGTCTGTCCGTCTGTCCGTCTGTCACAGCCGATTTACTCGGAAACTATAAATGCTACAGTAACGAAATTTGGTAAGGATATGTGTTTTATGAACCGCTACAGGATTATGATACTAAATTGTAAAAAAAACTATTGGGGTGGGGGCCCTCCATACATGTAACTGAGGGATAGAAAAAAAAAATTACTTGTATATAAGCGTGTGGGGTATTAATAGAAAGGTAATTGAAAATGATATGAAGGTTTATAAATCTCATTTTTAGTTAAGCAAATCCTTTTCGAGATATTAGCTCTCAAAGTCTGAAAAATGTGTCCCCCCCCCTCTATTTTTTAAACTACGCGATATAAAATTCTAAAAAAAATATATGTTATGCACATTAATAAACTCTATCAACGATTTTTAGTTTGATAAATTTATCTCTTATAGTTTTTGAGGTAGGTTGATTTAACTGCATTTTATTAATAATAAATTGATAATGGTACGGAACCCTTCGCGCGCGAGTCCGACTCGCACTTGGCCGGTTTTTTTTCAATGTTTGTAACGAAAATTAGCACTGATGCAGACCCAAACGTAAACCCAGAGTACTGTTCATATCTTATGCCTAGGCTCAGGACTTTCCGTAGCATACAGTGTGGTTCTAAAATCCATGGAACCACCGAATGTGAATGGAAAAATGTCCTAAGACTACTTATGCCGAAACTCTCATTAACCATTTGATCGCCACAGTCGGCCATGGCCGACAACGGAAAATCGTGACTACGATGCCAATGACGGCACTGGCCTACACCTACTCCAATGCAGTATGAACTTACGCGGGACGCCGTAAAGTTTTATTTCGCTTTAATTATCGTGTACGCGTCGCGTCTGGAGCTGAGCATATTCCTTTGCTGTCTGGCAGTCAAAATTTTAAAATATTTAACATAAACTCACAATCCAGTCTTCTCCCAACGAAACAGCCCCAACCCACTTGCCCAAGTCCGGTCGGCTCAGTTTACTGTTGGTGTGAGGCTCCAACTTGTTGTGGGACTTCCCTGTCCTCTCGTCCCATAGCAAGACAAGGCCGTCTTCACCAGCAGATATGAGCTGTTGTGCCCTAGAATTTTTATTTACATTGTGAATTGTAAATTACCATCGAAAACAGGTGACTGTGGATGTGTGCAATTCACAAATAAATTATACATGGTGTATGGCATGAGGAAACCAATTAATTTTACGCAAATTCCTGAGGTAGTCAAAATTTTTAATTGGACCCAGATGGAAATGAAATAGCTATCATTATTGTAGTAATAAATGGGAGAAAATTTGAAAAACCATGTACCATTTTGAAAATTTTCTTCAGTCTTGTAGTTGTAGGACAGATAGGTAAGATTGTAAGAACATGGTAAGAACCGTGATTGGAGAATTTGTACATATTGGGTAGAAAAGAAAAGCAAAGTAAGAATAATTGTTGATAAATTATATGAAATTGAAATTAGAAAATATCAATCAAAACCATAATTATTAAAATATTCATCAATAAGTCAATTTACTAACAAGCATCAACACAAGCAACAACTTTGCATTTAATTTTTCCCATTTTAACTGCTCTATCATATCAACATGCTCTATTTATATATTTGAAATAGTCTTAGCTGGAATTTCTTCACATTATGGGAAAATATCAAAAGAATACTTACTTTCCATGTATACTATGAATGTAGTCAGTATGACCTTCATAAGTTGTCACCAATCTGCCATCCTCCAAGTTATATGCATATACATTGTTATCTCCGCAACCCGCAAACAATTTTGAGTGGTCTTCAGAGAGCCATAAGCTGTTCACGTCCGATTGCTCCATGGAGGACTTCATGGGAATAGTTATTGTCCATGAGGGTTTGGACCATTTTCCAGTAACTACTGATTTCCATTCCCAGCCTGTAAAAAAATAACTTATAGCTTTAATCTAGTTTACAAATATCCAATTTTGCAATAGTTTAGTTGAGTTTACTCTCATTTCATCATATAATCTCAATTTTCAATATTCTGAATGACATTTTAAATATATAGAATTTAGAACAATGTTTATAATGAACATTAAACTTACTAAATTAGTTTACTCATAATACCTGTGATCTCATTTACTGTTCCAATGATGAGAAAATGTTCTGTACTGGCCAAACTGCATATTTGCTTGCCAGACTCGATTTTATAGATTTGTTTTGGCCTGTTGTAGTCCGGAGTAATGAGTTCTACGATAGGATTTAGGATTCTGTCGAGGCTGAAATATGACGGGGAAATATTACATGTCATAGTTTTTGGTTCACTCCTGCAGATTTATACGAAACTTTAATACACTACTGTTACTGGTATACTTACTCAAATAAAGCCACTTGCCCGTAAATATTACCGGCAACTAAATATTTACCGCAAGGTGAAAATGTTTGGCACAAAACAGTGTTATAGAGGATTTTATCGAGCATTGTAATAGAAAGTATAACAAATACGACTAGTGCCTGCACTCAGCTTATTTCTTCGATAATTAAATAATATAACAATAACGTGTTTTAAGGGTTTTAGACAACAAAACATAACCCCCAAGCCAAGTCTGTTGTTTGATTGACTGACGACTGACTGTCATTATTGTCATGTCATTGTCAAGCAACTGTCAAAGAATACAGCTGCAATAAAATATGATTGTGAACCTTTGTACCTTTCTATTACACCTTGATGATCACGACTTAATTAATTCTTATAACGTATTTTAAATATGTATTGTGGCATATTCCTGATTTGTTGAGCGATTTTCTGATGCAAATTATGTTTATTGTCAATTTTATTCATAGTTAGATTTGAAAACGATGTTCATAAACAATTTAACTTATTTTTATTGTGAAAGAATTGCCAGCTACTTAGTATTACCCATTTTTTTTCTTTCATGAATATCTTATTAATAAGTCTTACTTTGTCGCTTACAGTGGGATGTTTTTACTAAACCGGTTACCTATTTTTATCAGTACTTATAACCGTTAATCAAAGTGTATTCACAAAAATATTACAAAAAAAAAAAAAAACTAAAACAACATTGTCGTCTCGAGTTGAATTTACACGGGCAAGTTGTTGCTGTAAGTTTTGAGATAAAGCTATATGCTAGGAAGAGGTGCTGATATTTATTATAGGTACAAAATTCAGCTTAAGCTAAACCGTAAGCTTCAGTAATATTATTAGGTATACTAATAATTGTCATCATTTAGTATTCTTGTTAATGTAAATTAGTTTGAAGGTAGGTACATCAAACAATTATGTTATATGTGAACGATTTACATTTAGACATCATAAATAATTGTTGTCGGTATCCCTCGAGAATTCGAAAGATAATAATGGAAAATTATCTCTTTGCTCTAGCAATACTATTCAGTAACCATAGACATGATAGAACTTCATATATTAAAAAAAAAACATTTTATTTTACCAAGATGGTCGTGTTGTAGAAACTCTTAACGTGCTGAATATTATTTAAAAGCCGTTTATTTATATAGGTAAGGTATTTTCTTTCATTACACTTGTGAACAATTATTTAAATTTTATGTAAAGGAAGTAAATTTCTTCAACCGGCATTTCTGTCTACGTATGAAATTACGCTTTGGTACAAATCTGTCAAACTTACGCTTACGAATATACAATTTCTCACACATTATTTCCTTTTAGCCTGACAAATCGGCAAAATGTATAACGGCATCGGCTTGACAACACCACGGGGCTCAGGAACAAATGGATATGTGCAAAGAAACTGGGCATCAGTGCGAAAAACCAAAGATTCTGTGAACTATCGTACTGAGGAGGAGATCGCTAAACTAGATTCGGCTTCCAATAAGCAGCCAAATCGCGAGATCCTTGACCATGAGAGGAAGAGGAAGATTGAAGTGAAGTGTGCGGAACTAGAAGATAGCTTGGAGGAGCAGGGGTAAGTAAATCTATACATGAATAACCTAAAGTGTAATTCTGTCAGTCTCCAACAAATGGATAACTCAAATAATTACAACTATGGTTTATATTATTACACGGCCCATTGTTTAGACAGTCCTTATAAATATGGACCTTATAATTACTTAGATATCATTGGAATATTGGTTTTTACTCTTAACAAAAATAAACCAAAGTACCTATCTCTTTGCAACTCCCAACAAAAATAACATTTTTCTTTGGTTTACAGTAAGTACAAGTTTTTTTCAAAGTAGTGATGATATTCATAACATTTATCCAATTACTTGTAACAAACAACTTAAAAATATTATTAATACAATAACATCTGTTAAAACATAGTAACCAAGATGTTTAACAATTGGTTTCGCTATATTATGAAATTATTACATTTATTTTATATTGATATAACTGTCTTTCAAGTGTGTCTTATACTCTATTAGAGGGGTTTAAATGCTGCCCTTGAAATGTTTTTATAAAACTTTTGTACAATGTACTCTTTTTCTGTCACATTAAATAAAGAAGCTGATAAGTTTTCTTAAACTAATTAAAGTAGTAAACTAATTTTACACACAGCTGAGTCATATATTTTTTAAATTCTTTATTTCAATAATTCAGCCATGGAAAAAGTAGTCATTTAAATTAGGAAAATAATTACATATTTTTATGATCACAAGCCATAGGTAATCAATAACCATTCAAGTACTAAAAGGAATTAAAACAATTATAATGCCTTACATAATCAATTATGAGGTCGTTATTGCTTTTACTGTGTCAAATCACTCGGTTATTTGATAAATTCCCTGTTTATGTTATCAGTAATTGTCAACGTTGGCGGAAAATTGAAATGATTAGACAGTATGGGAAACACTTTCCCTAGCTTTCATAATGTTTAATTATGATTTCTGATTTAGAGCACCATTTGTCTCATGTGTATTATACTTTACACTTATTACTCTCTTTATGTGTGGTGAAGTACACACTAAGAGTAATCACTATTACTTACATAGTTTGAGTAAATGTTATAAATATCTATTATTGATTTGCTAGCAGTAAAGTTTATTTTTTATGATAGATTTACACTTCCAAATAGCACTTGAAAGGGAGAGGTACATGATATTGCAGACTGGTATTATAAAAGAAAAAAAATATAATAATTAAAAACTATAAAGTAATGGGGCAAACTGTTTAAGTCTTTTGCTAGATTTCATTTTATTTACATTCAATTTAGTTTCCAAGATAGTATGAATTAACTTTTGACTGAATCATATTTTTTGTCTACATTTTATGGCATCTTCAATATTAGATTTGACACTTTTGACAGTTGGATAAATCCAAGACATTTGGATAACCACAGAGAAATTTGCAAGAACACTATAGACAGCCGAATGTTGTTTTACTCCTCAGATCATGAGGATGTAGAACATTACATTACTCATAGAATCAAGAACCGCAAAGCAATTAGGTTTTAATTGTCATCATCATCATCATATCAGCCGTAAGACGTCCACTGCTGAACATAGGCCTCCCACATCCGGCGGACTCCTGCCGCCTTCACCAGGTCATCAGTCCACCTTGTGGGGAGCCTATCTACGCTGCGCCTTCCGGTACGTGGCCGCCACTCGAGAAACTTCCCGTCCCTTTAATTGTCAACATACATGAAAAATACGCCATGTGGTGACGGCAGTAAGAATACATTTGTCACCACCCCAACTCTTCCCGCAGTGTAGTAAGAGTCGACTAAGTGATTAAAGTGTCACTGATCAAGTGACCATTCATTTATTAAGGATTGATGATGGGCAGCGTTATCATAATGGACACATTACTGCGATCGCAACCCGCTTGCAATGCACGCCTCCTGAGGAGTTCACGCATCTTCTCGTTATCATCTTTGCGTTAGTTGGTGGGAGAGACCTACATCCAGCAGTGGACTGAGAAAGGCTAATGATGTGATGAAAAATATGAAAATGCATCATAAAAGTTCGATCACAGACATGAAGCTACCTGCAACATCAAGACTTGTCGGTTTAGAACATCTCTATTACTCCAGTTACACTGTAACTAGAGTGACACAGACAGAGCAGGCTCTCGGGAAAATGAAATTCCTTGCTATTTTAATGCTGTCTATCCGGCAATACACGTATCAACCTGACCTCATACTAAGCAGAAATGCATTTCCTATAAGTATTTCTATTATTATGCGATGACCCACATTTTATAAGCGTAGATAATGCAATTGCCACGTAAGACGAGCTGGGTATATCAGACGAGCTCTCCAGCAAACCCTTTTACGAGTATGCAAGCTGCCGTAAATATCATTGCGCGTAATCATCTGTAGTCATCTGTAGTGTCACCGTCTCAAGCAATCTGACACTGATACCACCCAAAATGAATGGAACAAGAGTAAAAACCTAAAACAAAAAGAGGAGTAAAAATAGATTGTTTCCGAAATCATAAATAAACATTTTTTTACCCAAAAGTCACGTAATGTATCACGTAAATTAAGGTTTTTGAGTCTAGCCGAAATAATCGGTTTCCGGCTTTTGTTAGGCCTTTTTCATTTAAAAAACAAACAAGCGCCGAGCTCAATGATGTAGGGTGTCCATCCGGTCTTTCTACCCAAACTGTCTGATCTCTCAGGCTTGGCAACGTGGCAACCTAGTCGCCGAAAAGTAGAGTTCGCAAAAGATAATTACACAATAACAGTATGCTTAGCCAAGTTGCCAAGCGCTAGCGCTTAGTAGCGTATCGTAGTTTTCCCTCTCTGTCACTCTTTCATATTAGAGCGACAAAGACAGTTAGCTGCGATTGACGATTAAGCGCTAGCGATTGGCAACTTGGCTAAGCATCCAGATGTCTAATTTGTCGTGTGATGACGGCAGTAAGAATACAATTAAATTTGTCACCACCCCAACTCCTCCTGAGGGTGTCGTAAGAGTCGACTAAGGGATTGAAGTGTCACTGACCATTATTTGATAAAAGATTGATGATGGGTAGCAGTGTCATCATAGTGGACACATTACTGCGATCGCCAATCCGCTTGCCCAGCGTGGCGATTATGCACATCAACCTTGATATCTTCATATCTGCACCATGAATGGCATGGACATCCTCTTGTGTCTCGGCCAAGGTTTCATTGCAGTACATAAGTACCAACTGGTCGTATAATTATCGATTAATAATGAAAAAAAGAACTACAATTTCTATGAATCAAAATAGGAATAAAAATTCTTTTATGCGACAATAATCCAAAATGTTATAAATTTACCTTGATAACTTCGAGCCTTGCTGAAGAATCCGGTCGCCACACATAGCGTACAATCCGCAAATTTCGAGGATTTCTCTGTCAGTTCAAGCAAGGCATCATTTGAGCGACATAGACGAATCTTTTAGGCCAGGCCAGACAGTGACAATGGGCCTCCCGAAATCAATCGTCGCGGCATCGGTTTAGGCCGGTTAAAAACTGTTTTATGTTGACGATATTAAGAGCGAAAAATCCGATGCCGTGTCGGCCGAACCGATACGTGCCGAGCGACGTCTTTTTCGCTCATATCCGTCGCCATAATGCTGCGGCCACGACATTGGTCTAAGGCTTGAGAGGGAGTACCCATATCGGCATCCCGCTCCAACTCATGGTTTCGCTCGCCGCTGGTCGCCTTAGACCAATGTCGTGGCCGGGCCTTTAGGCCAGACAGTGACAAATGGGCCTCCCGAAATCAATCGTCGCGGCATCGGTTTAGGCCAGTTAAAACAAGTTTTATGTCGACGACATTAAAAGCGAAAAATCCGATGCCGTGTCAGCTGAACCCACACGTCCCGATCGACTTCTTTTTCGCTCGTATCCGTCGACATGAAGCTTTTTTCGCCTTGCTTAAGCATATTCCCCGTGGACTGATCTTAAGACCCTAACTTGTCTGCAAAATTAGGTACTATCGCTTTATTCTTACGGTAAGCCCATAACAGTGATTGACAGTGGCAGTAACTGCCACAGGCGCTTATTTTTATTTGTAAACGTTCAATGCGCACGCCGTGTGGTGACGGCAGTAAGAATACATTTGTCACCACCCCAACTCCTGCGGGTGTCGTAAAAGTCAACTAAGGGATTGAAGTATCACTGACCATTATTTGATGAAAGATTGATGATGGGCAGCAGCGTCATCATAGTGGACACATTACTGCGATCGTCAATCCGTTTGCCCAGCGTGGCGATTATGGATATTTACCTCCTAATGCGTTTATACGCATAGTTAATAGGAGAGGCCTACGTCCAGCAGTGGACTATCATAGGCTGATGATGATGAAACGTTTAATGCGGTGTCTTATTGGTACATTCTCCTTAACGACTCCTACGAGGCGAGACTTCATGAATGTTAAACCGACTTTATCGCCATCGTTAACGTCATCTCCATAAAGACGTATCGACACGAAATGTTCAATTGACGTAAATCAATTTCGTTTCCAATAAAGATACTGATACTAACCATTGTTGGCGACAGGCCAAATTTAGTGGAACGCAGTACTGGGCATGCTCCAAACCAAATATTTGTGATTATTGCATAGATGTAGGTGCTGCGTGTAATTTAGTGGGCCCATAAATACTGAGCGACTGTCGCTTGTCATGTCATAATTTGTTCTAAGTGTAGTATTATTAGGTATAATAAATATCTTGGGACATCTTACACAAATCGACCTAGTCTCACAGTAAGCTTAATTAAGGCTTGTGATGTGAGTACCAAGCGACGATATACAGTGCTCTCTAACTCTGTGTAATAAGAACTTCGTAACATAGGTATTTATGAGCGGATTCTTTCCATACTTTTGCACTTGACTGTACTAGGGATGGCCACGCTGAGCTACTTTCATTATGGAGACAACCAAGAAGTCTCGAAACATATCGGCATCCCGCTCCAACTCATGGATTCGCTCGCCGCTGGTCGCCTTATGCCCCGGCCACGACATTGGTCTAAGGCGACCAGCGGCGAGCGAATCCATGAGTTGGAGCGGGATGCCGATATGGGTACAAGAGGGAGTACCATGCGTTGTCCACTAAGCCGGTCGCCTTAGACCGATGTCGTGGCCGCGGCGTTAGACCGATGTCGTGGTCGCGGCGTTAGACCAATGTCGTGGCCGGGGTATAAAACAGGGGTCTAAAATATACCGAAATCGCCGCAGGAGATTCACAGAAAATTACGCAGAATCTAAGGAGGTTTATGGTTTACGGTAATTCGTGATGGCGGTCGCGGTACTAGAAGTCGATTTACTGCGTCGTTTAACTTGCGCGGGCTCGTTGGCCTAACCCATAAATCATACAAGCATGTTTAATTGAACATGGGGAAAACAAATGTAGTGTTAATTTTCACATTTTCATGTGAATCAAATGAGTTTCATGCGTCTCCGATAATAAGTGAATATGGGAGAGAAACGTGAGCTTTGTGTCAAATGGAAATTTATTAATATTTTAAATACTTATTGATATTACACTATTTGTGGTTTAAAAAATGAATCATTGTAATTTTAACGAAGTTTACACATTTTAACAACAAACGGGACTTAAGCGCGTAATCTTAGTTACTCCTATCTTATTACACCCTAGGGAATTTCACTTTTCTATTACTCCCCCTATGCGTGCAAGCAATGGCGCGCTTGGACAGCAAGTGTGATGAAAACCCCGTACCTGTTATTTTACCTGCTCAAGAAATTAATATTTAATAAACTGCACTGCAGGAGTCAGTGCCTTATTTTGTCTAGCTCTGGCAAAATTTCCGTAGTGTCATAGAAATCAGCCTAGTAGGTATAGGTACCTAATATTAGAAAAATGGAATGAACCTCAGCAGAACCTTTCAATGAAGGTACATATATCTTTTTTAACATATAGGTACAGTCAAAGTCAAAATAAGGTGTACACAAAGATGTTCAAAAATATGTCTCAGTGCACTCTAAAGGTGCGTTCAAACTAAAAGAGCATTCGCTGTTCTAACCTCCCACTACGAAATTCGATCGGTACACAAAACTTGATTGGTTGATTTCGTAGAACGGGCGCTAGAACAGCTAATGCTCTTTTGGTTTTAACGCACCTTGATTCTGTGTAATAAGAACGTCGTTACATATTTATGAGCGGATTCTTTCGATACTTATTTTTGCACTTGACTGTACTCAAAGTTTCTGATCTCAAAATAATAAGTAGGCAGGTTTCCAAATGACCCAATTCAGCGTCCTGAGCACCTAAAGATTTTACCCTCCAAAAATTCCCGCGTAAATCTCACATGACCTGAAAATTCGCTAGAGCGCAGGAACTGTGTATAAACAAGGCGTTAGGTACATTAGGCTCCTGTTATTTTTATCGTACCGTAATCGCTATAAAAACCACGATTTATGTGCTACCTGTTTCTAGTTTTACCACGTGCTGATATCGACCATTGAAACCTTCTAATAGAAAAATAAGGGTTGTTGTGCATCGATCGCTTCGCACCCTCGTTTAGGGGCGATGCCCCTGTTGCGCCGGAGTATAATCAATACAACACACCCTCAGTAATACATTATTCACTGCCATTCCTGTCCGCGAACCACACGAGCGCGCACGGTGCGCGTCTTATCGCTTTTATTGTTTTTCAAAAGTAATTCGACTCGATTGCCTCACTACTATGCATTGGTTGGTACAGGTGTAAACCGTAATGACGATTGCGAATTTAATAAGAAAAATCATTACTCGCCAGTCTCGCCACTTGTTCACACAGCGCGGTACACACGCGCGCGTAATTTGAATTTCGAATTGTGTTTTTTTAATAATGAGTGTGTCTTTGGTGTGGTTGCGTAGGTTGCCGCGGGAGGAGATCGCAGCGCGAGTGGCGGCGTTCCGGGCGAAGATATCAGAAACCAGTGAAAAGGACGTGCCCAGGGACGAATTCGGGAGGGTAGCGTGAGTACCATTTTACTTATTCAACCTTTTATTTATAGGCTCGATAAAAATACGAGTTAAAAGGTAAGTAAGGGCAGTCAGTATAGAAAATGTTCTCGTTTATATTTGCATACGGATTGTAGGGCGTGTTGGTTGTATTGCGAGACCGCTCACGCAATACTCGGAATGCTTGTTATTGTTTTCGCAAATGACAAACACGGCTGACAGCTGACGGTAGAGATGATTGCATACTTTATAAGTGGCGTAAAATTTTTAGTCATGCTGGACAGTTTTTGTTGGAAAGGCAGACCTTTAAAATGAACTAAGTATAAATTATAATCATCCCTAGCTCATAGGTTCTCAAACTTTTTTGTTTAACTGCCCCCTAAACTAAATTAGAGTAATTTCTTCCAACGCCACCTCCCTCAATCAAATCAATGTGAGATGTGACTGACATCATCATTAACAATATTTATAATCTAAATTCTTCATTCAGTTTACTGAGATTCGTAAAGTATTTAATTATTTGTCGGTCACCGCCCCGTTGGGCAGTTTCTGCGCCCCTCTTTTTCTTCCTCGGGCCTTGCCGCCCCCTTTGTTACATTGAGCGCCACCTGGAGGTGGTAGGGAACACTTTGGGAATCTATGCCGTAGCAGGTAGAGACAGAATTGTACTACCCCTACTTCCTAAGGGATATATAACCCCACTATACTAACCTCAAGGCAGAGATGGGCAAAATTTATTCGAATGACGAATAACGAATAAGAATAAAAAAAATCATCGCGAATGACGAATGAAATTGTCGAATGATTATTTTTATTCGAATAGATTATTCGTAGAATAATTTAATCGCGAATAATTTATTCGTCGAATGAATTTTCACGAATAATTACTAAAACAAAGTCACTTTCTGCACTTCTTTGGCGGAGGCCGGGGGTGGCGGGCGGCGGCCGATGGTGGTGGGTGGCGACGGGTTGCGGTGGGGGGAGGCGAGTGGCGACCGGGGGTGGCGGGCGGCGACGGGTGGTGGTGGGTGGCGACGAGTGGTGGTGAATGGCGACGGATGGTGATGGGTGGCGACGGGTTGCGGTGGGGGGAGGTGGGTGGCGACGGCTGGTGGTGGGTGGCGACGGGTTGCAGTGGGGGGAGGCGGGTGGTGGCTGGAGGTGGCGGGTGCCCGCCTCCATCCGCCGCCGCCCGCCACCCCCGGCCTTCGCCCGCCGACACCCACCACCACCAGCTGCCGCCTGCCACCCGACGCCGACGCCTCCACCCGCCGCCACCCCCGGTCGCCACCCGCTTCCCCCCACCGCAACCCGTCGCCGCCCACCACCACCCGCCGCCGCCTGCCACCCAACGCCTCCACCCACCGCCACCCCCGGTCGCCACCCGCTTCCCCCCACCGCAACCCGTCGCCGCCCACCACCACCCGCCGCCGCCTGCCACCCAACGCCTCACCACCCACCACCATCCGTCGCCATTCACCACCACTCGTCGCCACCCACCACCACCCGTCGCCGCCCGCCACCCCCGGTCGCCACTCGTCTCGCTAATTATACTTACTACCTGGGTTTATATATTACCCCTAACCCTTAACATTCTTTAGCGTGCTAGAACTTAGAACAAATTACAGTATTCACGATTTATGTTAAATATTATCCTTGATGTTGTTTAATTTAATATAATGCAACAGAAAAAATATGTTTTTCGTAGATTTATTCGAATGAAAATAACGAATAAATCATTCGTCATTTAAAAACCAGCGGAATAATTCATTCGTGGCTGATTTATTCGCGAATGATTCATTCGCGAATAAATCATTCGTGACTAAATTATTCGCGAATAAAGAAATCGTGAATTATTGTTTATTCGAATAATTATTCCGATAAAAATTTATTCGAATAATGCCCATCTCTGCCTCAAGGTTAGGTTTGCGTATGAGTGTTCAGTAATGTAGGTAGAACAATATCTAGATTGGAAATCCCATGAAAATCTATTTGGTTTTTAATTGCAAAATTAATTAATCGATAACGAATGAACATTCGTATTTCCATTCAAGGAATGTAAAATTTCGCATCTTATCTGGTAGAAGATTGAACCATGCACAATCTATTAAACATTGAAAATTTTAAGTAAGCGCTGGATGGGGGCGGCGCAGGACCGGTCATTGTAGCAATCTTTGAGGGAGGCTTATGTTCAGCAGTGGACATCTTTCGGCTGATATGATAATGATAACGATGATCGCTCTTGCATATCCGATAGAAAGAGAAGCAATTACTCCAGTCTTGGAAACGGCCTAGACTGACGTCACCTTAGTCCTGATCCTGACGTCACATAATTACATTATCATCTAACTATGATGGACAAGCGCGAGCGCGTTAATTAACAGCTAAATTAATCGGGCAACCGATGAATACATGGTAATATAATATAAATTAAGTACGCAGAGTCAAAGCGTTGATCATCATCATTTCAGCCATAGGACGTTAACTGCTGGACACATTTTCTCCTCAATAGACTTCCACACGCGTGGCAGTAAGAATACATTTGTCACCACCCCAACTCTTCCCGCGGGTATCGTAAAAACCGACTAAGGGATTGAAGTGTCACTGAGCATTATTTGATAGAAGATTGATGATGGGCAGCAGCGTCATCATAGTGAACAATTCGCTTGCCCAGCGTGGCGATTTCCTCCTCATGGTAATTTTCCTCCTAACGCGTCTATACGTATAGTTAATAGGAGAGGCCAAGTCCAGCAGTAGAGATAGGGTGACGGTGATGATGAGACTTCCGCATTGGCCTGATGGATGCCACCTGCACCCATCGACTCCCCGCAACTGTAACCAGGTCGTCTGACCACCTTGCGGGTGGACGTCCCACGCTGACGGTACGACGATAGCCTGTCTAAAATATGTCAACATTTTGTGTGCTTACGTGCAAGTTATGCAAGGCTGTTACGGTGGACAAGACGGGCCCTCAAGGGCAACGCTCTCGGCGTTCTCGGAGGTGTGCAGTGGCGTTCCCGAAGCCCCGCACATAGAGTGAGCGGTGGAACACCCCAGGGGTTTAGTCCGTGCGAGTCGGACATAACCACCCGGTTGCTCCCGAGCCGGGGAAAAAAAAAAGGCTGTTACGGTGGGAACAGATATATTATATCGTCACTATTATGAAAAAAACTTACCTGAAGATCATCAAGGTTCTAAAAGGATCTTGAAAAATATGATGGTTCTGTTACATCAGCGGTCGGCAACCGGCGGCCCGCGAAGGGGTCACTTGCGGCCCGCGGACCTTCTTAACTATTTTGTATATCGTGTAATTCGTGTATGTTAAAATCACGAACCTCATCGAAGGTCATTCACATTAACAGAAAAAAAGGGAAAAATTATAAAGTACAAAATTTAATAAGAGTGTAGGTACAAGTCAAATAATAAATAATTGAAAATCGCAATGCAATTTATCTTTGCACCCGGCTGCAATCCTGCCTCTTATATTTCAAAAAATAAACATGCATTTTTCGACGTATTGCCGTGAAAGTAAATTCGTCTACCTTATCTTTGAACGTTAATTTGTACCGGGTTTCAGAGGCGAAGTAAAGAATTTCTTGAAATATCAACAATGTCCGATGTAGTCATGATATGCTCGGCCTCGCGGGCTGCCGCGCGTCTGTCGGACGCTCCGGGCCTTCAGCCCTACGCGCAGCTCGGCCTGCGGCCTTCGCAAAGGATCCAAGCGAACCGTCAGATCTCCAGCCCTCCGGTTCGCTTGTTAAGACAGTTCGGTAGGGCAATTGTATCGCCAGGGCTCGATCGTGACGCTCCGGGCCTTCGGCTCTACACGCAGCTCGGTCTGCGGCCTTCACAAAGGTTACAAGCGAACCGTCATATTTCCAGCCCTTCAGTTCGCTTGTTAAGACAGTTCGGTAGGGCAGTTGTTCCGCCAGGGCTCGATCGTGACACTCCGGGCCTTCGGCTCTACACGCAGCTCGGTCTGCGGCCTTCACAAAGGTTCCAAGCGAACCGTCATATTTCCAGCCCTTCAGTTCGCTTGTTAAGACAGTTCGGTAGGGCAGTTGTTCCGCCAGGGCTCGATCGTGACACTCCGGGCCTTCGGCTCTACACGCAGCTCAGCCTGCGGCCTTCACAAAGGTTCCAAGTGAACCGTCAGATCTCCAGCCTTCCAGTTCGCTTGTTAAGACAGTGAAGGTAGGGCAGTTGTATCGCCAGGGCTCGATCGTGACGCTCCGGGCGAAGGCCGAAGGGCCCTACTCGTAGCTCGACCTACGGCCTTCGCAAGGGTTCTAAGCGAACCGTCGGGTCTCCGGCCCTCCAGTTTGCTTGTTAAGACAGTTAGGTAGGGAAGTTGTACCGCGTGGGCTCGATCGTGACGCTCCGGGCCTTCGGTTCTATACGCAGCTCGGCCTGCGGCCTTCACAAAGGTTCCAAGCGAACCGTCAGATCTCCAGCCTTCCAGTTCGCTTGTTAAGACAGTGAAGGTAGGGCAGTTGTATCGCCAGGGTCCCGTTTTATAAAGTTACAAGTTACAATTTTACAGGCGTTTACTGGCAACACTTGCCCCGTTTTTTACAATTTGCGTTTTATAAAAGTACTATGTTACGATTTTACAAGTTACAGGTACAAGTGCCTGTAGCTCAGCCATAGACAAAAATACAGGAGTTTAATAGTTTTAAACTCGTAATCGAACAAGTGTTTTATAAAAATATTGTAAATAACAAGTGTAGGTGTGGTAGACTTGTAACAAAAACTGACGTACGTCTTGAGTCCTGTAACCGCAACTACAAGTGCAATTTTCCCAGTTATTTCGTGTGCTACAGACGTTTGCTCGTAATACTGTTGAAATTATTCGCTTTCTGAGATATTCTTTATAGTTTTGGCCAACTACCACGAACTCCGAAAACCGCAAACGACGATTTGTCTTTGTCATTTCTAACAAGGCGATATTAGAGTGAAAGAGAAAAATAATCGAAATTTGCGGATTTCCGAGTTTGCGGTAGGGCCGCTGACTATGACTACACTTTTTTACTTATGTCTGGAGCATAAGGTCTAAAGTTGTATACATTATTATATTTATTCCCTTGACTGTACCCCGATAGCGTTGACCGAGACTGTTTCAGCTCCTAATAAATTTGGACTTTCGGAGTCGGACACCGTACGACTTCAAAGATCAAATGAACTCCACACAAATTTAGAACATCTCTCTCATCGTTTTATTTTCGCTAATTTCGAGGATTTGTCTCTGTCACTTTAATGAAGCCTTCGTTGGAGTTACGGCGAAAAATCTTCGAAATTTACAAAGGCCATAGTCGGATTTTCATAGTAAGTCAGCCTTTAAATCAACCAGACTCTAGTATTTTTTTGTGAGTACCTCTTATGGTGAAGAATATTTCTGCTGAGTATCAACGTCCTATCGGTGACAGTTCTTGATTTATGTTTTTTTTTAGTTTTTTCTTTAATGTGTTGTATCTCAGGATGTATAAAAGCGAATTGCTTCAAATTTTGAAATAATGTTCTTTATTTAGATATGCATCGAATTTTAAAAAATGAATATCGATTGTCGTATAAAAAAAAGAAAAAAAAAGACCAAAAAATTTTTCATATTTTTTTTTGTGTACCTATGAAGTAGTGACACCTCTATTTTCTTTTTCTAATTATAGACCATACATTGGCCTACTAGTTGCCTAAGTATCAAAATTTTCCAAGCGGTACTTCTTACCAAAAATCGGCAATATGTGTGGTCAAGTTCTGCATTCAATCGGTGTTTTTCAATGTAGTATACAAACTCTTCATTTATATTTGAGTTTTCTTATCAGGTTATCTTATTTAAGAGTAAATGCTAATGACAACTTAATGTCATCATGATGCAAGCTGTTTATTTCATTATTAATCGGCCGTTTATTATTTTAACTAGCGTAATTCTATATTATTTATATATATATTCAAGAAATA